>JAMRXY010000035.1:3940000-4093226 GCA_024447195.1 Panagrolaimus sp. LJ2414 | reverse complement strand
AAAAAAAGTGTGGCATTTTATTATTATTTAACTTTTTTATTATTTTTTATCATAAATTTTATAATATCTCTCGAGTATCGAGAACTGAGAGAGGGAGATATCTTCAAATCCAAATAGGATAATGTCGATGAATGAGTGACCACAATTGTGCGATGAAGAGAAAAGGGTGATAAATTTATATATTTCGTGCCATAACTTATCTTCAACCTTTTTATTTTTCAAGGCAAATGTGACGATTTATTACCTCTTCTTCTTTCGTGTTTTTATGTTATGCCTGTTTCAAAAACTTTTATCGTGTTTTTATTTCTTTTAAAAAACAAACATCTGTTTTGCGGTTTTTTGATGTGTTAGCTTTCGCGATTTTGCAAATATCAGTTAGCAAAAATTTATAATTTGTTTTATAAAAACAAAAACGTTTTTTAGACGAGCATCAATCATTTCGTCTTTGTTCTTCTTTGGTGAAAAAAAAAGAACAGACCCAAGTGCAAAAGGTTATGTTTGCGGATTAAAAGGCTTTAAAATGTCAATGCAAACACACTTTCGGTTTAAGGTTAACACATCTTTTAAAGCCTTTTTGAAATCCTAAATTTGCATAAGCATTAGTTGTAAAAAATTTTCTCTTTAAATTAGTGGTTACTGAAACTGTAACCAAAAATTTGAATTTCTATATAAAAAATCGTTACTCTCAAAAGTACAGTAACACCAAAGATGCAAACTTGCAAAATTTTGTTTACTCTCATTTTTTATTTCAATGTTTTTCTTGAAAACCTAAAAAACCTACCTTAAAATCCTTATTTAACCTTGCCGATTTATTACCCAATATACAAACAAACATAAAATTATTATACATTTTTTCCAGTTCAATTGGATTATGGTCTTATCTTTTCTTTCTTTCTTTTGATACTCTATTATATTATATACTTTTTGGCCAATAAAGATTAGATTCAACACTTTTTCTTTCTTTCTTCTTTTTTCGGCAAAAATCAAAAGGTAAGAAAAAAAAGCCTCCCATAGTGTTTACTCGATTAAATATATTTGATAAAAAATGATGATGATGTTGATTGTATTGAGTTGGAGTGAGTGCGAGAAAGACAGAGAAAGCGGAAGGGAGAGCTTTGAAGAAAGAAGATACAAATGTTGTTGATGAGACATGACTAATTGGGGGGTCGATGATGATGACCAGGGATACGGCAGCTTGGGGAGAGGTCGGGTGCTAGCCTTTCTCTAAGAAAATATTGCCGTTTTTTGGTAATTAATCTTTGAGGGAGGAAAAAATTTAGCAACAGGTTTTTTGTTGATTAAAACCTATCTGCAGCAAAATAAATGAGGGAAAAGTTAAAAGTAAAATATGAGAAAAAAAATTTCAAGGACATGTTTTTGCTTTGATCAGGATGAGAGAAACACAGGGTTGTTGAAATTTGCGCTTTTGAGATTACTATCAGCTATCAATCAACTTGTTTGGGATGGGAGAAAAAAGTGAGAGTAACTCAAAAAAATGCAATTTTGACCGTCAAAAGTTACTTCAATGACGAAATTGTGTTGAACTTTTATATTAAATTTTTATATCAATTTGTGATACTTTCGATTATAAAACCCTGATATCAGGCAATCAGGGACAAGAGAATGGTCTCGCACGGATTCTTGCCTGATTTGCATTTTCGCATAAAAAGTATCAAAAAGATTACATCTCTTTTAAACCATTTTTCATTAAAATTTTTTAAATATTTTATTAATCAATAAATCCCAATCCGAAATGTATGCTTCTTATCATCCGTTAAAATCTCTATCCTTTTTTTCAGATTTTTCTAAATTAGTTCTTTTTCTTTTTTTTGCTGCTGCAGTTTCTTTCAAAAATAAAAGAGGTTTGAGTCTATTTTCGCCATAAATAATTTCTTTTTCCGCCATTTCCCACCTTTGTTTTTTTCTTTCTTTCAAGATTTTCAAGAAAGAAAAAGAATACACGCTTCAATGAGATTGAGGCCACGCCGAAAATCAATCGCTGGCATGTTCCTAATTATTATTACTTTCTTTGGCATTTTTCCTTATTTTTTTTAAAGAAACTGTCTTGAACAAACCCTTATTCTGCCCATTTTGGGGGGCCTGTTATGTTTACCTTTTTGACTCTATTCATCCTCTTTTTCTTCTTTCATGTCCACCTGGAAATCTCCCCTCTTTCTTTCTATTGTTCTTGTTTTTGGCCTTGTATTTCTCGCTTCAAATCCTTTCTATTAAAAAATGAGGAATCAAGAACAATAGAATATAAATTTTTTTGTGAACGTACGCCAGAATCATCATCGAAAAACAATGCCCTCCTCTCTCTCCCTTTTTTTGCCCTTGTTATTATTTGTTATTACTTTTTGTTGTTTGATTCGTTGATCCGACGACTAATCCAGTTCGAAACAATGTTCAAGAGGTTTTTAAGGTTACGAACATTGTTGCGAATAATAATAATTTTTATAAGCGTGTAAGCTTAAAGGTTAAAAAAGGATCACCTGTTGAAGCTTTATAAGTTATATTTGGTGTTGTAAAGTGTTATAAATTAACACATGGCACAATACCAAAATTAGGATATATCTCTTTTATCGTGGACGAAAAAGTTAATGAAAACTTTTTTTTGACATGAATGTTTGTTTCTGGAAGCTATAATTTGTTTTTCGAAAAAAGTTTTTTTGTATATAAAAATTTGTAAGAGAAAGAGAAAGGACATATTTAAAAACGCTAATAATAATAAATATAAAAAATCGGGGGCGGAGTCATTAGTTTTTTTGCGTCAAAAACCCATCATCCCAAGGAACGCCGGGGAAAAGAAAAAGGAAAGCCAAAGAACGAAATGAAACGAAGAAGAGGATGGACATTTTTCTTCTTTCCTTTTCTTTCCTTCTTCTGGTCGATGCTGCTGCTGCTCGGTCCGAGGAAGGAAAGGGGTAGTGGTCAGTCAGTCAGGGGTGTGCGTTAGGTTAGTCAAAAAGAGGGCAGTCAAAAACCAAGCGCATTTTTTTTAACTAGGCTTCGCTTTTGACAAGCCTTTTTCTTTTCAAAAAAAATGCGCTTGGGCAAAGGCCATCCTAAAAGGACTAGGCTTCACTTTAGCCTAGTCAAAGGCAAGCCTAGTCGCGGCTGAAATGAAAAACGTCGTCCGTCACAGTGAAAAGAAATGAAAAAGTGCGTACTCCCGCATGAAATTTCATGCGGGAGTACGCACAAAACATGCAAGAAAAAAAGACTAGGCTTGAGTGAATGACTGAAGCCAAGTCAAACGCAGCCTTGGGTAAACTCCATCCTAAAAGGACTAGGCTTCACTTTAGCCTAGTCCTTTTTTAAGCGTACACAACTAGGCTTGTGTTAGTCAAAGCTATCCAAACGCACACCCCTGCAGTCAGTCACTTTCTTTTGCCTTTTACTTTTTGCGTGCCGTGCCTTTTTTGGTTTTTCAACAACAGAAAAAAATAATACGCGTAAAAAATGCTTTTCCTTTCCGTGCTTTTGTTTTTCTCTTTTTCCGTTGATTAATTTGTAACAATTTATTTTTATACATGTATTTTTTTCGTGCTCGAGAATTTTAATTTGCTATTGCTATTCCTTTTTATCCATTTAATTTATTCATTGTTTAACTTTTCAGAGGTGCCTTCTTTTCAATTTTGCTTTTCAAAAAATATATAACGTCAAAGTTCCTCTCACTACTTTTTTTAAACATTTTCAATTTTTTATTATTCAAATGAAAGATATGAAACGATCGAAGAAGAATTAGAAGCTGCTTTATTTATCAAATACAATACACATATTGTCGCTGAGCTTATTGCTATTATTCTTATTATTCAATCATAGAACGAAATTACAGAAACTATGATTCTGCATTATTGTATACTTTTATTATTTATATTATTTAATTTTGTGATATCAGATCGAGGTTTGTTTTTGTTATCACAGTTTAGCTCTTTTAATAGTTAAAAACCAAAATTTTAATTTATTTTTTTAAAAATTTTATTTTTAAAACTTGTTATTATATTGTCCGACAGCAGCTGCTGTTTAAAAATTTTGATGATGGCACACTTTTTTGAAGAAAAACTTTTTTTTGAAGAATAGCAGAAACTGAGATGTGCCACTTTCATTCATTGAAATTGTTGACACCTGTCCCTCTCTCTCCCCTCACTTTTTGCTTTTGCTATTGTTTGAGTGTGTTAGTTTTCACACTTTTTTCAATCGTGTGAAATTTGACGCCATTTTTAATGTTATTTCCTGCTTTTTTGATATTCTCTTTTTTAACTATTTAAAATTTATTGCCTTTAAAAATAGAAGAAAAGCAAAAAAGAAACAATAAATCAAAGAAATTTTGCAACTTTTTCTTTCGCAAAAGTGGACACTTAAAATGGCACTTAAAAAGATAGTAAAAAATTATTAAGAAACTTTTTATGTTTTTTGAGAGTAATGAAATTTATGTTACCATCTTAGCGAAGTAAGTCTGTAATGTTATTATTAATAAGAACAAAAAACAAAATTAATTTTTAAAATACAGTAATTTGTAATTGCAACATTGGAATTTACATATAATTAAAAATTAAATTTTTTTAGTTTACTTGCTAGATACCTTGAATGCTACAGTTGAACTTGATTGGAGAACGGTTACAAATGTTGATGGTCAAGATGGTGTAAGTGTTTTTTTTTGTTGTTTTTTGCCCTTGAGCGATTACTTCAAGGCCGCTTTCTTCTATTTTTAAAACGGCACTTTGCTCATTTTCTCACTGTTCTTAAAAAATCCTGTGCTTAATGAGTATTCAATGATTGAAATTGAATGAGAAAAACCAAAACCGGTTAAAATTTTTACATTTCTTTTTAGTGGCTTGAAGAAACTTATCGATCGGAAGATGATGGCCTCAATCATCAAGCATATTCTGTTTGCAATGTTGAAGCAAAGGATCCGGATAATTGGATTTTGGTGCCAAAGATCGCAAAGAATGAAGCAAATCGATTATTTATTGAAGTCAAATTTTCAATGCGAGCATGTGCTGAAATGCCATCATATTCTCGAGCATGTAAAGAAACACTAAGATTATATGGTCGACCATCATCTTCAAGGGATTTGCTTGGAGATCGATGGCAAGAAGATCCATATTGGGAACTGATAGATACGATAACTGCAACATCCGAAAAATCTCGATCTTATATTCAAACAAGCAGTTTTGCATTTAATTCATCGCATGTTTATTTTGCATTCCGAGATAGTGGAGCTTGTTCATCGTTACTGTATGTTAAGGTAAGATAACGCTGTGGTTACAGTATATTTGTTACCGTAATACTTTTTTAGGTTTATTATCAAATTTGTCCATCAACAACTTCATCATTTGTTTATCTTCCACGTACCGTAACAGGATCAGATGTTCATTCAGTTGTTTCTGTTCCTGGACGATGTATTGCAAATTCTTCTCCTCCACCTGGAATTATTCAAGCTCCAACTTCAATCTGTCGAGCTGATGGTCGATGGGAACAAATTGGAACTTCATCAAACTGCGACTGTAATCCTGGTTTTATCCCAATTGTTGAACAAAGCATGTGCTCAGGTATGTGTCTTTCTTTTTTATGATTTCACATTTAAAAATATCTCAAGGAGCTCATTTTTCTTCTTCGAAATAACGCTTCATAAAGTTTTTATTTCTGTTAAATGATCTTTAACGAAGAAGAAGAACAACAGCAACAAATGTGCTAAAATCACACTTCTTTCACCTTTTTTCCTCTCTCTTTAATGATGCGCAAAAAAGAAGGAATGAAGTCTTTAATGACATCGAAATTTGAGTCAAACATTAATTGTTATATATTTTTTTCGGCATTTTTTGACAATGACAGGGTTCCTGATTTTTTGGTGGTGTTGCTTCTATATATTTTCAGGATGCGCGTTTATGTTAGGCGATGACCGATGATGACCTTTTTTGACCCCTTTCATTAAAGCAGAACAGAGGCGAAAAAGCTTTCATTAACTTGTTCAAAAAATTAAAAAGAAAAGAAAAAAAGTAATTTTTTTCTTTTGTTTTTTACCGGTAAAAATGAGAGTGTGAAAAGAAACAAGAAGAAAAATGTACAACCTTGAGATTTTTCTTTCTTATTTTTTCGATAATGGATAGATGAGTAATGATTTTTTTTGTTTTTGTTCTTAAAAGTTTTAAACATTCATATTTTATAAATACCATATAAAAAGTTTCATCAAAAGATAAGCAAAAACAAAAATTTATCGTTGCAGCAAATTGCAATAAATAACAAATTTTTTATTGCTTTCAAAAAAATGTTTATATAAAAATTTTGAAAAAGAAAAAGACTTTAAAAAATGCATCATTATTGTTCCTGAAAAATATATAAAAAAGCACACACTTGGGAAATGCCATTCCCAAAAAAGAACAAAAAAAGGGATGTGTTTATGGCTTTAATTTTTGGATTTTTAGAGCATTAGTAGCTGGCTTGAATTGAAGTTTTTTTATTCAAAAAACGAACTTTTTCTTTTTAATTCCAATTTTTGAATAGATTTAGGGCATCTGTTAAAAAAAGTGATGACAGAAACTTTTATTTTAAATGTAGGGCTTAGATCCGTTTTTTGTAGGCTAATCTGCATAGTTATAACCTTTTTTTCGTTTCGATTTTCTGTTCCGTCTGGCGCATGTTGTTAAATGTTTTTGCAACTTTTCACATTTTTTACGGTCATCTTTTTTTCTTCTAAAACAAAAAAGCTGCAATGAATTGTTTCATTTTTTTGAATTTTGAAGAAAGGGGTTTTTCTTCTTATCCCTTTTTCTTCTTTGGAGGTTTTTCGTTTCTTCCCGAAAAAAATATTATTGCAAAAATTGTTTCCGGCTGTCAAAAAGACAAAACCCCCAAGACTGACCACTACGAACTCGAAGGAAAAGAAGAAGGACGAGACAATTTTTAATTTGACCGTTGTTGCTTTTTTTATTATTATTGTTTTTGTTGTCCTTGAAGAAGATGGCAACCAAAGAGAATGAATAAGAAGCAGACGCCAGAAAAAAGAAAGAAGGCAAAAGTTGAAAGATAATATTGAAACGCTGCTAAATTTTTTCTTTATGTTTTACTTTTTACTACCAAAACAAAAAGAAGAAAGGCACAAAGAAGAATTTTAATGAAAAAACTTTTAAGTTTTTTACTTTACTATTTTATTGTTGCAACTTTTTACTTTTTGTTTCCAAAGGCATTTATTGTTTTTCGGGGTCACTGTTCTTCAAAAAAAACTAATTCTAAATGAGCAAGAAACACGCATCTTTGAATTTTTAATAATTAAAAAAATATTAAAACAAATATTTGCAAGAACAGATTTTGTCTTGATCGGTCATCTTCGAAAAAAAATTATGATGGCAAAGAAAGAAGAAATAAAACGATTTTATGATTTCTTTTTCTTTGAATAATTCTTTTTTTAAAGCGGCTTTCTTCTTCGAAGAAAGAAAAAATTGAAGAAATAAAAGGCATCAATGATATCTGATTCTTTTTGAAAATAAATTTTTTAGTTTTTTACAGTTTTGCCGGCTCGCAATTGAAGCCTTTTTTCTATTTTTGTTTGTTTTGAGGATCGAAGAGAGAGAAAAAAGCGATGACCGAATCTTGACCTCAACGCGAGAAATAAATATATCGAAAGAAAGCGATCGGCACCTTAGCATTTTTGTTTTTGCCATAATTAAAAGAATAAAAGACGGCTGTCTCAAAAACAACTTGAAAAAAATAGAATCGCGCAAAAAAATAATGCAGATGGAAAAATGAGATGCTTTTCCACACCTTTTTTAAGCTATCTTCTTGAAGGGCTTGAAACTTAATGACTTCATTTATAAGAGGGAAAAAAAGAGAAAGTGGCTTTTTTAGCACATCAGAAATAAATCTGATATTTATTTACACATAAAAAATACAAAACAAAGCAAAATTTATAAAAAAAAATTTTAGCATGCGCAATTGGAACATATAAATCTGAACGGGGATCTGGAGATTGTCAAAGCTGTCCTGGACATTCCACAACCTTCAATGTTGGCTCAGTTGAATGTAAATGTGATAATGGATTTTATCGAGCTGATAATGAATCAGCAAGAGCTCCATGCACTCAACCACCTTCAAAGCCTTCAGCCCTTCGGGTCAGCTCTCTCAATCAAACGGCTGTCACTCTTACCTGGGAAGAACCATCATCCCTTGGAGGAAGAAAGGAAATTTGGTATACTTTCAAATGTCCAAAATGCCCAAAAGATGTCAATGTAGATCCTGAAACTTCGACCTTCACTCTAAAGGTCCTGACTTTAAGCAATCTGGAACCTGGTACCCATTATACTTTAATGATTTTTTCACATAATGAAGTTTCATCAAAAACTGAGCTGAAACAATATGAAATTGTTGAATTTACAACACAAAAATCAATTAATTTAGCTGTTGGTCCATTAAGAATTGATGCAGAATTGGAATCGGGAATAACTTTGGCATGGCAATCAGTTCCAAATATACAACAATATGAAGTATGTTTGATTACTGTAACTTTATTTATAAATTACGGTAATTGCTTATTTTTTAGATTGAAATGAGATATGAAAATATTTCAACTTCAACACATTCAAGGGTTCCATATTTCTCATTTCCAACTCTTTCAAAACGTTTTGCATATGCATTTCGAGTTCGGGCATGGACTCATGGACAAGGCATCTCAGATTGGTCTGAACCACTTTTCTATCGAGTTGGACATGGTGTTATTGCAAAATCTGCTGCTATCCGTGCTGGCCTCTCTGTTCCACGATCATATTCTTCTACAAATGCATTCTCCAATAATGGCATTCTCACTTCTGAAGAAGATTGGTGGACTTCAACTTCAACATCCCTTTGGCCATGGCTTGCTTTAATTTCTTTGCTTATTCTTGCTTTAATAATAATTTTAATGATTATTTCAAGAAAAGCTCAAAAGAATCGAAAACAAATGTCAGATTTGGATGTCTTGGATACCTACAAACAGGGTAAGTTTTTCTTTTTGATTACAGTAATCGCTTTTTATTTTTTATGATACAACTAATTTTGTGGTTGTTTTTTACATACAAAAAAGCACACTTTCCAAATATTCATTTTTTAAACGCTTTATTGTTTTTTGTTGTCATTTTTAGATACCATGACACCGGATCGTCCAAAATCTCAAAGCCCAATTTTCACTGCTGCAACTTTGCCCAACACGTTTATGCGAAAATGTATGTCTTCAAAAAATAATAGCTTTTTTAAATCTTTTACCTTTGTTGCTTTTTAAGTTTTTTTGTTCTTTGTAAGCTTTATTTTTTTATCACTATCTTTTATTTTTTGATATTTTGAAATATTTAATTGATGGTTACTTTTTTAGTGAATGTTCCATTGATTCCAGTATACGGTACTCAAAAGTCAATAAGAAAATCCAATCGTTGTTATGTTGATCCATCAACATATGAAAATCCCCGAGAAGCACTGGAAGAATTTGCAAATGATATCGATCCAAAATTGATACAAGTATTTCGACAAATTGGAGTTGGTGAATTTGGAGAAGTTTGTTGTAAGTTTTTATCTTTTTTGGATTACAGTAATTTTACAAATATTAATTTTTTAGGTGGTCGATTGTTGATAGAAGGTGCATATGGTGCAACTGCCCAAGTTGTTGCAGTTAAAACATTACTCCCTGGTTCATCAGAAAAAGCAAAAGCCGATTTCTTGACTGAAGCTTCAATCATGGGACAATTCGATCATGAGAATGTAATACATTTGATTGGAGTTGTAACAAAATCTGAACCAGTTATGATTATAAGTAAGTGAAAGTTTTGTACAATTACAGTAATCATGATTCTCTTTTAGCTGAATACATGTTAAATGGAGCATTGGATAAATTCCTTCGAGATAATGATAATGGCTGCTTAACTATGAATCAGCTTACCCGAATGATGAAAGGAATTGCCTCTGGAATGAAATATTTAACTGATATGGGATATATTCATCGAGATTTAGCAGCAAGAAATATCCTTGTTGATGATTGTTTAACATGTAAAATTGCTGATTTTGGATTATCAAGAGGATCTCGTGGAGTACTTGAACCAGAATATACAACAAATGGCGGGAAAATTCCTATTCGATGGACTGCACCTGAAGCAATTACCCATCATAAATATTCAACATCCTCAGATATTTGGTCATTTGGAATTGTTATGTGGGAAATTACAAGTTTTGGAGAAAGACCATATTGGGATTGTAAGTTTTTTTTTCAGGATACTGTAGTTGCATTTTTATTCAATGTCTTTTTTAGGGACAAATCATAAAGTCATTAATGAAATTCATGCAGGTTATCGACTTCCATGTCCAATGGATTGTCCACCAGAATTGCATAATCTTATGCTTGCTTGCTGGCAATCTGATCGTCATAAGCGTCCAACCTTTGCTCAACTTGTCACAAAACTTTCATCATTTGAAAATCGTCTAAATGGAATTTATGAAAAAGATATTGAGGGTTCATCAGCATTATATCAATCAACTTCGAATTTAACTGGTGATACAAATGCATTTTCATCATCTCCAGCTTTCATAATTCCATCTCCACCAACATCTTTGCCACCACAACTTTCATTTGAAGATTTCCTTAAAATTAATGGGCTACAATATTGCCAGCGGCAACTTGAAGCATGTGGAATTCATTCAATGTCTGGCCTAACACAATGCTCACATTCTGATTTACTTTCAATTGGTCTTCCATCTGATGATGCTGCGAATCTCTATGATGCAATTCGAAATTTCTCAAACACTCAAGGAATTACTGTACAACTTCGACGAAATCAAAATCCTAATCCTATGAGATATCAACGATCCCCACTTCTCTCCGGATCTTCAAATGGTACCGCTCAAACGTTCCTTTCCAATTCATCAACGGGTTCAACAACAACAACTCATCATCTTCCTGTGCAACAACAATATCATCAACCTATCCAGCAGCAACAACATCGAAAAAGTGCATTCTTACAGAATGATGGATTTCCTGTTTAATTTTGGATGGATTACTGTAGCTGTATTTTAAACTCAAAAACCGTATATCTATATGTTTCATTCCTGGTGCTTTATTGTTATATCCATTTTTTTGTTATCCTATCTTTTTTTCTTTCTTTCACTTTCAAAAACTATTATATATTTTTGTTTCTTTGTTCGGTGTTTCAAACGGGCCTTCTAGTCTTCTTTAAAATTAATTTTCAGTTTTTTTCGGGACATAAAAAATTGTTGTTTTAATAATTGATTAAAATCTTTTGAGAAAAAAAGAAGATTTTAACCTTTGATATTATTTAAAAATTCCTAAAATGTCGGTATCCTTTTTTTGATGACTCAAAAAATTCTTCTCTTTCACATGTCCCAAAATTTTAAGCCTTTTTTATACTGTTTGTACAGTTTTTGATTTATTCATTTTGTTTTTTTATAAAAAATAAAAAAATTTTATTGAAAAAGAATTGTTTCAAAAAATCGTACACAAAAGAGATTGTAAAAAGTATGCAACGGTTAAGCAGAAAAATATCGGGGTTGTTTTTGGTTGAAGTGAAGTTAAAAATTTGCATAAATCTTTTTTTCATGGACCCAGCAAGAGCAGTAAAAAGTCATAAAAGATAGATGAAAAAAGAGAGAGAGTTTATAATTAGCAGTTGTAGATAGATGCACAAAAGCAACAACAACAACTGTGAATGCTTATTTCTGAGTTTGCCGCGCAACGTTATGGCATTTTTTACAATTTCTTTTCGATATTGAATATTCAATGACTATTATTGTTGTTGTTGTTGTCGGCGGAGAGGGATGATGCTTGTAAACCTTCAGTATCGACGACGACAATGATGATGATTAGCATATGCAAGCAAGCAAGCGTATCCGTAAATTTTCATGTATTTTTTGCGCGCGGCGAAAAAAAGATGGCAAATAAAAACATCAATTTCTACAGTCTTGAAATCCGCCTTCTCCCGATGACGATTATTACTCATAAGTACTCACTGACTCTTTCTTCAAAAAATGTTTCTTAAGTCCAAAATGGAAAGAATTAAAAAGATGACATATGGTTTTTTTACAGCTTTCTTATTCTTCTTTCTATCCATCGTTGTTCAAGAAAAGCAATGATTATTCGAAAGAAAGAAAAAGAAATTTTTTATGGCATCATCATCCATTTTTTCTTTGCGGAAAAGCTCGCGCAATCTCTTTCTTTCCGTTTTTCTCTTCTCTCTTTCCCGATATTACCGAGTTCTGAACAAGACAGGAAAAAGAGAGGTTAATGACCCCCATCCATTCGTTTCAATGGAATCAGCAGAAGATATTTTGACAGTTGCTTCACAAAGATGTCAAAAAAAATTTTGGACAAGGGAAACAACATCCTAATAATAATAATAATAATCATGTAATATGCAACAAATATTATGTTTTTGTTTTTGACTTTTTTTTTGCTAAAACCTTTATATAAATTCATCATAAATTTGTATATGATTTTTTACAGTTGAGGGAAAACAACCCAAAAAATAGGAAAGAGACAAAGAAAGAAAAAAGGATTTGTGAGTTCTTTAATTAGCAGGTTTTAGTTTATTATTTTTAATGAAAACATTGTAACAAAAAAATTGAATTGCAAAAACATTGGAATTATTCATTTGGTGAAAAACAAAGGTAATAAAAATAAATTTTAGAGTAAATTTTTAGGGACGTTTCAATTATATTCAAGATACCGTAGTCGCAAAGGTATTTCGTTTTACAAAGGCATTGTAAACAACGTGTTAACAGCATCAAAATGTTCTGTTAAAGTGAAATCTGGAGTTTTCTGCAAAAATTAAAAAAGTTACCAACTTTTTACCACAAAATATTTTACTGTACTCGAAAATTCTACTTTATTTAATTTTTATTGCCCCTTAGTTTTTTTGTTTTGTCAGTATCTTAACAACAAGTTTTTAAAATCATCATTTTCATTTTCAATCCAAAATTTGCATCGTTGCATTGCCAAAGAACGTTCAATCTTGACACCTTCAATCCAAAATTCCACATTTATTTGCCTGTCAAATGTGCCAAAAGTCACAAATTCTCTTCTCTTTTTTTCTCTCTTTCAAATAAAACAATCCCACAAAAGTTAAGCATCAAAAACGGAACAGATAAAAAAAGTTTATGTATGTCAAATAAAAACTTTTGATTGACGACTTTCTTTCAATTAATTCAAAGATTACTGTTTTCCTTCAAACTCAATTCTTGGGCTTAAAGAAAGCTATGGCAGCTTGTTGTTCTCAATGGTATACTGTAGTTTTGAAATAAATTAAAGTCTTTTTGGAACAATTCAGCCGCCGATTTCGATTTTTTACATTATTTTTATGAAAGAATTACATGATGAAGAACATTTTTAAAGTTGTCAATGTTTTTTAGTTAAGTTAATATAAATTTTTATTATTAAAGTATGCGTTACGAATATTTTTATTTCAATTGATCATGTTTATTTTTGTTGTTATTAATGTTATCCGAATAAAGCAAAATAATAATAATGGTTTTATAATCAAAACAAGATTTATATCTTTTTATCTCTTTCTCTCTCCCTTTCAAGACATTTATCACACGATGGCACGCGTCTCAATTTAAAATTTTTAACGATAAATAATAATACAAAATTTATTTATTCCTTAAGGGGGTATCGGTTATCGCTTGTGTGTGTTATGACCTTGACAAAAATTTTTAATATATTTGTTTTTCAAAAAACTTTAAACATGCAAAGAACCGATTATTCCGAATATTTGGACGATAATCGTTCCGATTATATGCAAATTTATTGATTCTTTTCAGTTTTTGTCTAAAGAAAAGAGAAATGTTTACCAACGCCAAAAAAGAGAAAGAATGTAATAACATTGATGTTCACCTCTAACAAGTCAGAAAACACTAAAAAATATATCTTTTAAGATTTATGAAGACAAGGAGTTCGTTCCTTAAGGGGATAAATAATATCTTCAAATAATAAAATTTGTAAAAATAAACAAATTAATAATAACATTTTTACTTCATATTTTGCAAACAGAACAAAACATTACAATTATAAATATATATTATATTATCGCATATTACAAAGAAACAGTAATAAAAGCAATAAAAATATGTTTTCAAAGAGAGAATAATATATAATAAAACTCTATGGTCTATGGTATCACCACAACAAAAAAAGACCAGTACAAAAACTTAGGGGATTCGATAAATTAAAAAAAAAGAAAGCACAAATCGCACCAAAAAATGAAAACCATGATGAAGTCATGGGGGAAAAGATAGCAACAAACAAAAAAAACAATTAAGATTTATAAAAAAGTGTTATCAATAAACATCAAATTTTGAAGGCACCAATTAAGCAATTAAATCTTTCAAGTTCTTATGATTTTCGTCGAAGTCAATTGGAGTTTTAGCAAAAATTTGTTGCATTTCTTCACTTTTATAATGCGGATCGGCTTTGCCAAATTCTTCCAACACCCATCCAAGAGGATCACCAACGGGTTCATCCCGGCTATGAAGAATTCGGCCCTAAAAAAGAATGCATATTAGTCGAAAACAATAATAATAAAAAACTAACAAATTCTGCCAAAGTTCGAGCAAACATGTAATTCTCAGAATCATGAAATTCTTTAAAACCATTAACAAGTTCATTATTTGGAACAGCAGAACTCGAATCAGTCATCAAACGAGCAACAAATTCAGGGAATGTAATACGCAAATGTGGTACATCACCTTCAACATCACATTCAACAAGATATTTGCAATATTTTTGAAATCTAAAAATAACAAAAAAATATTAAAAAAATCAAATAACAAAAACGATTCAACATACGCAGGAGCAAATGAATTCTTCAACATAGGGTCTTGGAAACATTTAACAACCATTTTTGATACAGCATGACGTTCCTTTTCTTCATCTTTCTTTAAATGTTCACAAGAAAAAGCAAACATTTGTTCAAAGAACATCACAGGATTATTCAATTCATTATTGAATTCAATCAATGATTTAACAACCTGAAACAAAACTTATTAAAATATCAAAAAAGGCATTAAATAACTCACTTCATCAATTTCAACTCCAGCGAGATGTGATTGTAGACGTTCTTTAAACCCAACTTTGAATCCATTTTTGTTGAACTGATCTTCAGGAGTTACAGCTGGAGAATTATTTTGTGAACGACTAGATGAAGGTTCGGGTGGTGGTGGAGTTGCTGAAGCAGAGCGTGAATCAAGTTTTGGTGATGGTGTAGCTGTTGGCTTATTATCTTTCTGAGAGGTTGATTTTCTCGCATCATTATTTCTTGCATCAACACTTTGACGAGCAATAATTTTTTTCGCTGGAGGAGCAGTTGTATTTGACGCACTAGCATTTCCATTAGCAAGATTTCCCCATTTTTTTGTAGAACCAAGACGTGTTTGTTCATGCTATAAAATTTTGATTTAACACCAGATGTTATGACAATAAAGATAACATACCTTTATAAGTGATGTATCCTTTTTCATGGAAGAACCGGAAGTACTCGAAGCAATAACAGCAGCAGCTTGTCTATCTTTTTTATCGACCGATGGTCGGCCAACATAACCTTGTTGTCGTTGTTTATCATTAACATTACTTCTTTTTCTATCTTGACCAGCGGCAGCTTTTTCATAAACATCACGTTCAATTTGATTTATGGCTGCTTCCTTCGCAACATCATTTTTAACTTCATCCTTGGTCTTAGGTCCATCACCTTTTTTAACCCATTTTTTCTCTTTAAGCTCCATCAAATCAATAATCATAAATTTAACACGATTTGAAACCTTTGGTTTGAACTTTTCAAGGTATGTGACGTATCCATCAATTTTAGCAATATCTTCTTGTTTCTGACCAACATAAGGACCAACATATTTCATAAGATCCACAGCATATTCAGTCATAATTTCATCATTATTTTGTTCAGCATTTCGTATCAGAATAACTATGCAATTTTCAATAATTTTATAATTGAGCAAGCCAGTTCTGAACAAATGTGAAATAAACCTATAAAAGAACTATTGTAAGGTATGAAGACATAAATTCAAGGGACTAACTTGATGGTACCAAGCATCCGTCGCTTTTCTTTAGCTTCCATTTCCTCGAGTTGTTCAGTCAAATCAGCAATTTTCTTTTCATTCTTTTCTTCTTTACTTTGTTCTTCTTGGAGGTCTTTTTTAACTTTTTCAATTGTTTCTTGAATCTGAGACGTAGCTGTATTTTCAAAGCTGCTTTGGCATTTACGAATAATTGCACCATGAAAACAACGTTTAAAGTTATCTTTTTCCATAATTTGTTCAGACTTATGCAAAGAATGGCACAAATCAGAATAAAGTTTAACAAAGGTTGGTTCTTCAACAGCTTTAATAAATATAAGCTCAACAACAGTCGGAAGAGTTTCTTGGTCTTGCCAAACACACATGTTAATCATTTCTCTTGATAAATCATTATAAGTTGTCGGAGTAATCTTGTTCAGAAGACCACGAACATCCTTTCTGACTTTCTAAAACATCAAAATATTAAAAGCAATATTAACCAAAATTAAACATACAGCAATTCTAGCTTCAAGCGATGATGTATCAACAGGGTTACTGGTATTCAAAATATCAGGTTTCCATGCATTTTCACCACGTGTCATCTTAACAGGCTTTTCTCTTTGAATAGATACACGACCAGAGATTGGTGGTGGCTAAAATTAATTCTTAAAATCTCATGTCCAAAAAATTCATAAACTAACTCGATGTTGATTCTGATTATTTTCTTTTGGACCTTTGACATTTTTACTTCCACGACCACCATACGGTTGTTTTCTGATAGTAGCAGGTTGTGCATTACCCGCCCAAGATGGATTAAACATATTACCATGTCCACCTTGATATCTTGATTTATGTGAAACATTTGCAGGTTGAGGCATAGTTGCACGATCAATACCTATTTTCTTCAATTCTGATTCAGAAATTGGACAAGGAACCGTATGAAAATTCTAAAATTGGGAAGTTAATAGTGAAACAGCAAGGTAATTAAAAAACCTTAATAATTTCCCGTAAAAGCTGAACCAATTTACGACTATAAACTTTGTTAACGATATCTGCAGTATTTTCAGGTACAGAAACAAATTCATCAAGCTTTCTTTCATATTCATGAATCAAAGAAGCACGATCAAGATTTGGTGGAGGTTCTGATGTTTCAACACGCTCTTCTTCAATACCAGATGTTTCAGCTTGAGGTTCTTCTAAAACAATTGCAGGAGCAGCCTTTTTTTCATTTGGAGGAGGAACAACACGACTAGCAATTGCCAAAGCGAATGCTGCTCGACATTCTTGTGATGATGAATCTTCTTTAGGTTCAGCTACTTTTCCTTGATCGGCAAGAGGAAGAGGACGACGTAACGCTGCATGAGAATTTTCAGTTTCAGATGACAAATCTTTAGGTTCAGCTGCTGTATGTTTAGTTGGAGCTGCATGATTAATTGCTGCATTTGTATTACCAATTTCTGAAGTAGTATCTTTTGGTTGTTCATTCACAGGAGTATGCGGTTTAGTATCTTGTTTGCTAGGTTCAAATGGTGAAGAAGCAGTAGAAACATCAGTAGCCTTCTTTTCTTGCTTTGCTAAAAAAGAAAAAGTAAAAATACAGAAAAAGATAAAATAACATACGAAGATCAATTTTAGCATTAGTAGTCGGATCAAAAATAGAAAGAATCTTCTTTTCACGAACTACTACTTGCTTTGGTGCTGCTGGTGGTGGCATCTGCTGTTGTTGATATTGTTGTGGTGCATACATATACTGCTGCTGATATGGATTTATTTGTTGAACATTTTCATAACCATATGGAACAACATCAACCATAGTCATTCCATTATTTGCTGAAGAAGTAATCTGAGAATTTGGTGGAACTGTCAAAGTTGCACCATTAATTCCAATGCCACTGAAAAAGAATACATAGTAAACAAAGTTTATATCAACAATCAAACATACTGAGGAGCATAAATCATTCCTGGCTGTTGATATTGTGCATGTTGAGCATATCCAACATTACCACCATAATGTTGAGGTCCAGGAGGATGAAATGGAGCAGCAGGAAAACGAATCTGTTGCTGATGAGGAACGGATTGTTGTACAGAAGAATGCTGTCCTGGTTGTTGTTGTCCTTGATTGGATATCTGATTCATCGATCAATCAGACGAAAAAAATAATAATATTTTATATTTCTAAAGTTGAAAAGAAGGGTAAGTTTACAAAATGATTTGTATTAAAAGTTTAATAATAAAAAAAACCACGACAAAGGAAAGCGATTAAAGTATGTAAAAAATGAAAGGGAATAAAATCAATACATGGGAATATGTGGAAGAAAGGTGAAAGGGTTGAAGTGGTATAAAATTTAAATGTTAAATACTGGGATTAAATAAAACAATAATAGTATAAAATTAATTCATGTTACATTAAAAATACATAGATTTAAAAAAACACAAACTTTTTTGTTGAAAGAAGGATTGCAATTTTTTTTTACTTGCAGGCAAATTCGTTTCGAAACACTTTTGGATAGCAAAAAATTTGCTGCTTGAAAGCTCTCACAAAAATTTAAACATTTTTTAACAAGTAATTTTTTTAACGTGTTTATTTACTTTTTTATCATGTAACATTTATATAATGCTTTTATATAATTACAAAAAATATGGGAGGAAACAAAAAGCAGTAGTATTTCTTTCATTTTAACCAAGAAGCGTTGCTTCATTCGCCCATTTTCTTGCTTTAAGGAGGAGAGCCTGCGACTCCGAGTGTTTGTCTTGATCAAGAATGTGAAAAGCGGTCATCAACTGCTCCCTACAAACAGGTTGTTTAATAGATAGAAAATAGTGTTGTGTTTGTTTCGGAGGAGAAACTTTTCCTTCTCTTTTATGTTTTGTCGCGGTTGTTCTTTTTTCATATATTATATTTATATTTATAGAAAGCAGGAGAAAGAGAGAAAAGAATGTGCACGATAAATATTTCGAAATCAACTAACTTATCAGCACGTTGAGTGGTAAATAACTTTAAAACACCAAGGCATGAACCTTGCTTTGGAATAGAATAAATATCATTTCGGGGGTCTTTCTTTGAGAGAATATCAAATGCCATTGCAGAATAAAAATAATCTTCAAGTTTGTAACAATCATTGGCAATTATTTTTAGGACTGACATTGAATGAGGATTTGATTGATTTTGGGTATAAAATGTCCAGGCTCGTGCAGATTGTCGTGATCGGATATCTGTAATTTTACTATTATTACAGTATACTTTTGAGAAGGCAACAGGTTTAATACTCTTGTTTTGTTTTATGTGCCATTTGCACAACCTGGTTTACTTCAATTACGAAATAAAGCAATTAAAAAGTTCTTCTCATTGAACATTTTTCTATTGTTTTGTTACGTAATCCGGTCAACTCAGGGTGTGCAGATAGTTCAAAATTTAAATCCACAGTATCAAAAATTTTCTTTTCTTTTCACAATCTTCATTATCTTTTAAAACTTACAAGCTCGAACAAGTGATTGCTGATAAGTTGAATACGAAGTGTATCTGGGATCTTTGACTTTGCTTAACGCATCTGCAGCTTCTTCATAATTTTCTGCAAAAAGATTTGCTTGTCCGTAATTAAAGTTGAATCGATCATCATCTTTATTGAATTGTAGGATTGAATGATAATAGATTACTGCTTGATGATAATCTTTTGTGATAAAATAGTATGATGCCATTGCCAATCGTCCCGTAATTGTGTCTAGGATATCAGACTTTGAAGAAGTTTTTGCTGAGAATAAAGACCTACTTTCTTCGTCTTTTGATTCGGCAACAACTTTAAAATACTGTGCAGCTCTTCCAATATTTGGATCCTGCAAATTTGATTAATTTAGAGTTAAAAGGGTACTGTAGCAAGTGATAACTGCAGTTGGAAATGAATTCCGCCAGCAATATTAATTACAGTAATCTTAGATAAAAAAGTTATTCTGTAGGATATTTTAGGATTGAATGGGTACTGTACCAACAAAGCTGTTTTTGTATGATTTTTTTAAAAAATGTCTATTTAAAGTAGCCTGTTACAATTACAGTAACTTTACGCAGTGTTATGCAAATCTATTGTAGGGGAAATTGTACTTACTTGTTTTTTTTCATATCCTAGCAAGACGTATACTAATGCCTTTAATAAATACTCGGTTGGAGTTTTACTTGTTAATCCTTCGGCATGCGAAAATGCCAAATCAACATCATCTAAAATTATTCTCATAAATTTTTAAAGCTTAAACTTATTTTACTTTTCTTTAAATAATAAATTATCAAATTTTTTCGTGCTTCTGGTACCACATCAACAAGTGCCGGAAGAACTTGAAGAGCAGTTTCACCATTTCGAAATACTACAGTATTATGCAAGATTAAATCTTTTGCAAATGATAAATCACTTTCAGCAAAATTTTTTAGTTTTCGTAAACATTGATCTGCAGCTTTTGGGGATAAAATTCGATAAAGACATGAAGCTTCAAGATTGATTGCCGTTGGGGAATCAGGATATTTATCGAGATATGCTCGAGCACATGCTAAAGCTTCATCAAAATAATCCATTTTGAAATAACAAATCCCAAGATATACATTTACAGCAAGAAATGTACTGCAATGGGATACTGTAGATGAATGGAAGGGCGAAATATGTGTTACCTGTGTTCAGTGATAAGAGATTTATAGGTGACCATTGGTTCACCGTAATGACCTCGAAAGAAGTTTATCGCGGCATAACACATTTGATCTTCAATTGATGTTGTCAACAAAGAATGGTAATAACTAGTTTTTTTATCATCTCCACTTTTATGTGCCAAATGTAAAAGAATTCGATTTTGTAACTCACTTTTTTGTTCTAAAATTGTTACCGTAATCAGCTTATGAAAAAAATTTGAAGAGGGTATCAAAAAGATACTGTAAGATACAGTGCTTCAGCTTAATGATTTCATAATTTGTGTTACCTACAGTAACCAACACTTCAGATTTTGTAATTTACAGTAATACTTATTATATGTAATTTTACCGTAACCTACAATACTTAGGTTCATGTAAACTGTAATCTAATATAATCCAGGAATACTTACGTTTCTCTGCAATCTTTCTTGCTTCTTCGTTTTGTCCAATCATTAAATATGAACAACATAGATAAAGATTAACCTCTTGGGGGCAATCTTTTTGCTTCAACAAATTTTCATATGTTTGTGCAGCAGTTTGATATTCGCCTCCATGATAACAACAATATGCCAACCAAAGAGAATTTTGAAGTGATGGTTCACTTTTTTGTTTATGCTCCAACAATGCTATGGCACCTATATGAAGAAAAAAATAATTAAACCAACTCTTTCAAAAAAAATAGGATCTTTTAATCTCTACCTGTGTAATCTCTACTATCCAAGAACTCATCCAATTCTTTGATCTTTTCAACTTTTGTTCGAGAATCATTCTTCTTTCGAGGAAGAATTCGGCTGAATAACTGTAACGAAAGATATAAATGGATATACAAAATCAGAAAAAACCTAAAATCTCACCATTGTTAATTCTCACAAAAATATTATGCAAAGTAACTAAAATTAAATTTCTCAAAGTTTCAACTCCTTTCAAAAAGAACAAGAAAAACATATGTTTCCATGACAACTCAAAATTCAACAATTTTATTTAAGCCAAACTAAATTTAACATACATTATGCAAAAAAAAACTATTTAGGTAAATGTTCTACGCGATCAAAAACTTTTCGTGAACCACGATAAAACCGAGACGCATTTTTATCAGCAAATCTTTCACGATAGCGTTTTTGATCATCTTCATGATATTTCTTCAAATGTTGCTTTTCAGCCCATAACTTTTGTGTTAAATATGGCTCTTCATCAAGGTACGGTACTTCATATTCTTTTTTTCCGGTAACTTCAAATGGTAAATAATGCTCTTCTGCTTGTTTCCTGCAAAAATGTTCATGATATTCTTTATGATAAATAGATAAAGCTTACTTGTAAGTAAAACCAGCAAATGAAGTGATAGTTCTTTCTGGTGGATCTGCGCTATCACCAGTTTCAAGACGCAAAACTGCATCATTTCTTTCATGTACAACTTCTTCCAAATTTGCCATACTCTTAAAATAAATACTGATAAGATAATCGTAACAAAGAAAAAATACAAATACAAACTTCATGAACACGATCAAGTCTTTCAGGATTTGGGAACATTTTGTGTCGAATCTTGTAAGCATGCTCCATTGTTAATAACATATTCTTTTCTTTTAGCAGTACATACCTATAAAAATATATAATTAGGATAAAGATAAAAAACATAGAGGGTTGAGCTATATTTGTTCAGCCGATATCATATCGACAACGTGTCGAACAGTTTCTCAACCCCTAATCCCTTTAGGTATTTGAATATCGCAAAAACCTTAAACAAGATAAAGATAAAAGCTTACCAAAGTTTGTGCAAATCTGTATTACTTTTAAGTCTAAGTTCTTCCGTGGTCCATGGACGACCAGGTCGTTGCCTGGGACGTAATTCACTTGCACCAAAAGTTTCTTCAGCATCAAAAAATTCTGCTAGAGGTCCACCAGGTCGAATATCAACTGAAGGTTTCTTTGAATCAGGGATTGCCGTAGCAGCTATATCTTTTTCTTTGATTTCAGCAGTTGTAATGTTAGTTGAAGAAGATGTACTTGATGCAGTACTTTGAAAGCGAAATAAAGATTTTGGAAGTGTCCTAAAATACAGTTGAAATGGATAGAGGTTATAGACATGAAAAACAAACCTTGAAAGATATCGAAAAGGTTGCATTTTGGAGATTTACGGAATCCAAAAACTTCAAAATTGTTTTACTCATTTTTTTACATTTTTTGAAGGAAATGTTTTCTTTGCAAGAAAAAATTCAATGTTTGTTTGTGTTGAAAAAAATTGAAAAAAGATATTTGCTTTTGAGCAGCAATGTGATAGCGACAATTGAGGAAAGAGAAAAAACACATTCAATGATTTTTTTCATCGAATGCTTCAACGATAATCTTTTCATAATAACTTAAATTTATTACCATTGTTGTATTCAACATTTTATTATAGTTTTTTGTATCAAATTGTAGCAATTAGAAAATTTTACAAAAATTGCCACCAACATCTGTTGTCGCTTGTAAAACAACTTCAACAATAATTTTTATCCAGTGCTATTTTTCATTATTAGTAACCACTTCCTGATGGTAAAGACTGTAACACTGACAAAAGTTGGATATGATTTACTTAAGCTTTTCTTAAGCTGTATTATCATATATTTATATCTTTATTTAATCAGATATTACATTCCATCTTACAATGGCGAATCCTATTATTTCCCGATTCACGAATCTGGAAGTGAAATTCAGAATAATGAAAAACGAATCAAGATTGCCGAAGAAATTTTGGATCAATTTGATTGGAAAATTTTAAATGTGCAAGTTTGTTTTTGGGGGATATACCGTAATATAACTTTTATTTTTTAGCAAAAGCCGTCATTAAATTTATCCGTATCAATAATAGCTGCAGATCGAAAGAACGGATTTCTTACACAATCAATGGCATTTTTGTTGGCACAAATTCAAACGTGGGAAAAAGTGCCCCAAATTTCAATTTGCAATGTTGAACAAAATATTTTTGATGAACTAAAAATATTTGCTGATAAAATTCAAATTCATTCAATCAACAGTGGCAATAATCAATATTTTGATTTACTGGAAGACAGTGGAAGGATAAAGAAAGAAGCTGCGGATTATTGGAGTTGCTTGAAGACAGTATACGGTAGTGTTAAAAGTGATTTTGTCCTTTTGATTGAAGATGATGCAGTTCCTGTTCTACATTTTGGGCTTCTAATAGAAAGTTTATTGGCACAACTGAACAGTAATGCCCTTGGGCACATTGATTATCTAAAACTTTTTCATCCATGGAGACTTCGAAAAATTCCATTCATGTTTCAAGCGATTTCTTTATCCATTGCCATCGGGATTACTGTATCATATCTTTTGATTCGACGATTTTCAATTGTTTATATTTTAATAATTTCTGGTTTTACATATGCCATTTTAAGGCATCCATTTTATTACGAGGTAACTTTCACTATTTAGTCACTACTATTTATTATGGTAATTACAACAATTAATTTTAGATATTTGCGGATACTCGATTCCACATTACTTCTTCTGCCTATATCACACCATCAGAATCTTGCTGTACTCCAGGAGTTCTGTTTCGATCAACGTCAATCCCAAAAATGCTCAAACATTTTCAAACTCAACCCGTTGAAGACGGCCATGCCAAAGATCATATCTTAGATGAATCACCATTTATTGGAAAAGCAACAGATTTTAATTATTTTGTACATATCGGACATTTTTCATCAATTCGACAAAAAGTTGTTCCTTTAGAAAGTTTATTGAAACATTAAATGTAAAAATGAATATTGTATTGAACATAAATAAAGGCATAGAAAAAAAGCATTGGATACTGTAGGTATAACTATTAATCGTGAACATAAATACTAAAGTTTCTGGGAATTACCAATTGTTGAATCAGAACTTTTGACACTTTATTTGTGTGATAAAAAATGAATATTAAACGCTTCTTTTCGTTGATATAATTAGGTTATCAAAATATTCATAGGTTACTGTAATTTAATCCAACGGCATTTTAAAAATCTTTTTAAAAAATAAATGGTTTTGAAAAGATTTTTTTAGCAAACAAAGTTTTCAGATACTGTATTTTGAAATTCATGAATTTTTATTATTTTTTTAATAGTTTACAAAACTTAATATTCATTTGTATACTGTAATCCTAAATCTGTGTATATTATTTATTTGAACTTTTACTTTTTTTCTTTGCTTAGTTTATTTTAGCCTTTCAAGGGATGATCGTAATTTTGTTATTCTTCTTCAAGTTTTCTCTTTTTTGATTTTCTTCATTTTTGATTACGTAAAAAAGGTAAAAACTTTTAATATTTTTTGATCATCAAAAACAATTATGTCCGAAAAAAAGAAAGCAGAAAGATTTCATTTTTTTTTTCTATCGGAGCTGTTGTTCAACAACTTTTCTCCTATTTTTTTCACGTTTATTATTACATAAGAAAAGATATTAAAAGGAAAGGAAAAAAGAGAAAGGAATCTTCAAAATGAAAGAATCATCAGCTGTTTGATGTTTTTTGGTTGCCGCAGCATTAGAATGAAGAAGGTTGAAGGCAGAAAAGAGATATACGATGATGTTTGAAGGAAGAAAGAAGAAGAAGCTGACGAAGACAAACAGCAGCAAAAACATGCAATTGTCATCGTTTAAAATCAGTTGAAAGTTATTCCCATCCAAAAAAGGGAGATAAAATGCCCTGCGGGCAGTCAACTACTTTTTCTTCTTCTTCTGAAGGGGCAGATCTTTTTGAAAATGAAAAAAAGAGAAAGGAAAATGGCGATTTTTTGCGCAATCGAAAATTTAGTGGTAATCGCATTTTTTGTGTTGAATCATCATCAGAAGAAAAAGTCCTCCATCTTTTTAAATTTTCCCTTTTTACATACTTGTTTTTTGTTGTTATTGTTGTCCATCTTCTATCCAAAAACTTTTGAGTTTGGAGGCTTAAATCCGTTCTTCAAAAAAGTTAAAATCAGATGTGGCCAACTTCAGAAGGCTCAACATCTTCTTCATCTGCAATTCCAGTACCAACACATCAAAGGCTGATAAACTTTGATACCGCAGTTGCGTTAGAAACAATGGAAAATGATTTTGAACAAAAATTTGAAGAATGGTTAAAGGTTTGATAATTTTTTAATTACTGTACTTTAACAATCCTGATTACTGTAACAGCAACTAATATCTTCCTTAATTTCAGTCAATTGATAATAGTTTTTGCGATAAACCTTTAGAAGAGGATCACCAACAATTTGATGGTGGTGATTTACCAAATTTTGAAAATAATAATTTTGATGGCACTTTTGATTTTCAAATAATACCCGAAATTGAAAATATAAAAAATGGATCAACAGAAGCGGATTGGAAACTTTCCGAAAGTTGTGAAACAACTTGCAGTGAAGATGAAAGACAAAGTAAGCATTGGGATTTAATATATCTCTTTTCGATAGTTCTACAGTAATCCATCTTTTTGTAGCAAGAATTGGAAAGAATCAACTTGGTGGAGTTTATGCAAATGGCCGTCCTCTTCCTTCCTATCTTCGAGAAAAAATTATTGAACTTTCAACTTCTGGTGTAAAACCATGCCAAATTTCACGGCAATTACGAATTTCCCATGGTTGTGTTTCAAAAATTCTATCAAAGTTTGTTTTCTCCTTTTTTGCCTTTTGAAAATCCAGTTTTTTGATATCCAATTTACACTTTTTTGGATATTGCGCAATATATCTCTTCTTTGATCCCCTCCGTGTTTCTTTTTTTGGGACAAAAACATCTGAAAGAAAAGAAAGTAAATTTGTTTTTATCCATAAAATCCGGTTCAAAGAAAAAAAAGAGGTCGTCAAAAGCTTTCGCTGAAATATCTCTTTTTTATAAAAAACACAAAAACTGGTTTAAGCAAAATACATTTATCTAATCTCATTTATCTCTTTTAATTTTGCAGATATCGTGATACAGGATCTATAAGGCCAGGAAAGATTGGAGGTTCAAAACCAAAGAAATCTTTGCCTCAGGTTATTACGGCTATAGCAATCTATAAACATTATCGACCATCAATGTATTCATGGGAGATAAGAGATCGACTGCTAGCAGATGGCATTTGCCAATCACATAATGTTCCATCAGTTAGTTCAATCAATCGAATAATCAGGACAAAGTTAACTGCCAAAGATGGAATCCCTACACTTTCAACAACAAATACAGTAATCCATGATCCCGTGGTTTACGGTACTTATGACCTTTATCCCGATCATCCCCAACAAACTCAAAGCCCATATTCTGCTGATTCTGCTTATAATTCTGCAATGCTTTCATCATCATCAGATTGCTCAAGTCCTTCATAGCTTCATATCTTTCAATAATCCATTAGCTACAGTTATCTCTTGGCCTACCTCCAAAATCCCACACACAAAAATATTTTAACCTTCTCAAGCTTTTTTGTCATAGAAATAATAATTAGACCGGTTAACCTTTTTCTCTTTGTAAATATACAGTAGATTAAATATGCACGTAAAAACCTGCCAATATATTTTTGTAAATATTTGTAAAAAATGTTATAACAGATTTGAGATTAATAATAAAAACAATGCACATATAATAAATGAAAATAGAATGTGATAGAAACAATACCCATAAAAATTACATCTACAAGAATCAGTATCAACAGCAGACAAAAAAAGAGTATTTGCTTAAGATGAAGATGGACCAGGATTTGAAGAAGATGAACCCGTAACTATCTTCTTCCATGAATTCATTATTGATGAAATAGTAGATTGTGATTCTGATTCACCTTCAGTAGTGGCCGGAGCACCAGTAACAATATTTACAATTTCACTTGGAGAAATAAGATCATTGCTTGAAGAGGGAGCTTGATTAGAAGTTTCATTCGTTGCTGTAGCAGCATTGGTAGTTGCAGTGGATGAAGTTGGAATGATATTTGAAAAGAAATTTGAAAAAGTCGAAGATGCTGATTTTGGAGCTTTTGGATTTCCACAACCATAATGATTGTATAGTACTTGATGAAGACGTTCAAGATACGGATCAGGTAATGAGCAATCACGAGTTGTTGAAATTAAAATCTTCTGAAACAAGCAAGAATAAAAAAAATTACTGTAACAAAAAAGCTAATACAACAAACTTCTTTATCAATAATTTTTTCATCAACAAGAACCCGGATAAAATTTGCCAAATTTCGAGATGGAATTCGATTCAATGGTGGCTTTTCAGGATCAAGGATATCGTTGATTGCAGTTGTAAGATATTCACCCGATTCTTCCCAAAGTTTTACAACAGCTTGAATGGATTGAAAGCGTTGAACCAATTCAACATTTGATGGCGGACAAGTACATACAAATTCAACAATACCATCAGCAACTTGTTTCTACAAAAAGATAAAAAATGATTACATAAAGCTTGAAAAAAAGTAACAACAAACCTTTAAACCATTATTTGCCATTCCAACAAGTTCAACAGCAAGTCCAGGAGAACGTTTAGAATCAATGCCTAGCCGAAGATAATTCATAATTTGATCATGTGTAAGATCCGCATCAACTTCTAAAAAAGTAAACATGAACATTACTCTTTAACCAAATGATGAAACACCAACCTGCATTACTCTTTAAGAATCCATCAAAATGTGCATCATCACAAAAGTCATCCGTATATTCATAATCTTCTGATGAATCTTCTTCGTCTTCATCATCGTCATTAGCAGTGCCATCCATTTCTTCATAATCTTCATAGTCAAGGCTTTCATTAAGTTGATCTGACATAATCTGCAAATGAAATAATGATAGATTAAATAATAGAGAGCTATACTTTGTAAAGAATTGTCAAAAAAACACGGATACAAAAGGCAAAAATAGATGGAGGGGGTAGTCGGATGTTAAAAGATTAGTTTTATCAAATTCGAAACTAATAAAGACTAAAAATAGCATAACATTAAGATTAATCAAGGATTCGAAAAACGCAGATGAAGCATTGTAAAAAAAATTTGGGATCCGACATAACTTTTATGCATAACAGAATAACTAAAGACAGCAGTAAGATGACAAAAACGATTTTAATTGATAAAATAATAAACAGAAATAAAAATATAAAAATCTAAGAAGAAGATTTAAAAAATCGTAAAAAATTGTTCAAAAAAATTTTGTGATTCAACGTATTTTGTAAGCGTTGGCAAAATGTGTTTCAATAAATAAAAATTTTTACAACGGCTTTTTCTGCTCAAATTTTTTTCAATCAAAGTTGGTTTTTGCGATTTCAAAATCTGCAATTTTCCAACTATTTGATTCAATTTATTTATTTTTTGTTAGATTTACTTCATCTTATTCCATTCATCACAATCTCAAGCAATGGATCCAAAACTTCTTCAACAACGTGCAGACTTTTTAAAAGCTAATGCTCGAAATATAAATAATGCACCAAAATTTAATGCATCTGCGGCAAGTGTGGCTGCAGCTTCATCAAAGGCAAAGAAGAAACCAGCTCCACCAAAAACTCAAGATGAACTTAGACATATGAAATCTCTTCCAAATTTTGATTACTCTTCTGGAAAGGTTGATCTTGTTTCCTCTGCACATTCATCCCTTTTTGGAATGATGGCAAAAATTGTTGATTATATGAAGAAGCGGCATCTCGAGAATCAGCCTTGGCCTCTATCACTGAACGAATGCTTGGATGAAATGAAACAAACGGTGGCAAAAAAGACTGAACAATGGTTGACTGAAAAGTTACCCGATAATCCAAAGCTTCAATTTGATGAACATGGAAAATTTTGTTTCAAGCCACCTTATAAAATGAAAACAGATGAACAAATTCGAGCACAACTGGCAAAGAATTATCGGGAAGGTAAAGGTGCGATTCTGTTAAGTGATTTGAATGAATGCTTTGCAAAAGCTGATGAAAGAATGTCAAAGCTTGGATCTTCATGTATTTGTATACCATGTCAAGTTAGTTTTTTACTTTTAGTTTTTGTAATTGTTGTTCTCATTAATACTTTTTAGGTTCAAAAAAAGAAAGATAAAGCATATTTTTACAATGATTCAGATGTTGGTATTACTGTAGATAATGAATTTGTTGGTTTATGGCGATCAAGCAATGTTGAAAATTTGGATGAAAAGAAGATTGAAGAGCATCTTGCAAAACATGGCTTAACAATTATCAAAAATCAAGCTCAGAAACGTATTATTCATGATTCCAATTCACGTAAAAGAAAGCAACCTCGACGTCCTGGAAAAATTCAAAATACTCATATGGGTGATATCCTTGAAAGTTATGAAACAAATTAATGGTGTGTCGTATTATTATTTTGTAATTGTACGTTTTGTTGTTGTTAAACTACTGTTGAGGTTAAATAAAAATGAGGGAGATTCTATATTGTGTAAATTTGTATTTTTGCAGTTACAGTAATCTGTGGTAGTCATATTTCTAATTTGTTAAAATTTTATTCTTTTTTATTAAATTTTTTTAAGTACGGTATACTAGTACCTGTGTTTTTGTGAGCTTCACATAAAAAATGATATAAATTTCTAGATGAATAAGTACAAAATAGTTTAAAAAATGCAACGTTTTGAAAAACATTTTAGTCATTGGGAATTAAATTTAAAAATCCATTTTTATATTATTTTCAGTTGATATAAAAAGTAAAATTCCGCTGTTAACGTTATTAATTGCACTGCTGTGATATGATAATGATACATTTTTGTTTTGAACTGTAAAGGAATCTCCGATTTTTGTAATCCTAAAAATACCTATTGTTGTTAAAAAAGCTTCTTTAGAATAAAAATCCTACTTAAAATTTGGTATATTTGTTTCAAATTTATCATCTGTAGAAAGCTTGTAATTGATTACAGTAAACGTTACTGGAATCTCATGTACTGTATATTGGATAAAGTCGATATCATGAGGGTACGACAAAGATTTTGAAGTGTCATAAAAGGGTGTCGAATAAAACGAATTAAAGGATTCTTTTGGAAAAACGATGGTATTATTGTTCATTCGTACCAAAGTTATAAACACAGTTGCACTTTTTGGAATTTGAATTAAATAAACTTTTGAAAGCAAAACAATAGAATTATATTTTGGTGCCGTTTTTGAGCTAAAAATTTTTTAAGTAATGTCACAAATTTTAGTCTAAAAAGCTCAACTTGAATTCAAAAAACATTTTCCCTCTATTTTCGCCAAAAAATATCTTAACATTTTCATTTGTTGAAGTAGTCCATAAATGAGAAATTGTATAATTGTACTCATCATGAACAAGAAGAATTACATCACATTCATCATCAGGAGTTGAAAGGGCCGAAATTGAAACAAATTCCTTATCTCTTGTTGGAAATATACTTTCATCAAAGACACAACCTTTTGGCTTTTCTAAATTCAAATACCTCATTATTTGTTCAAATTTAAATAGACAATACCAGATAATCGAACAGCAAAAAATGGAAAGAAAAAATTATCATCCGGCAAAGCCTTAAAATAGCAAGCTAAAAATTCTTTTCTTTTAACATTACATCGATATTCATCATTATTTCCAAGACTGAAATGATTAATATTAATTTGAAATTATATTATAGAAGACAAACCAATAATAACTTAGTAAACTTTTTGTAAAAGTTTTATCACCAAAAATTGAAACACCCAAGGGAAAACTGCAATAGAAAATGAACGATATATTTTTCATGTGCTGAAAATCTGTCACAAAATGAATATCCGAAGTCGTCATCAAAGGATAATTTTTGATTATTTTTTAAACCCGAAATTTTTCTTTTTGCGGTTTTGACTAATTAAATTGAAAATTCTTTTAAAAAAGTTGAAAACTTTTGACTATAGTAAAAAAAATTACCAAAGTTTCTGACATCTGAAAAGAAACACATTGATGTAGTCCCATATCTGTAATACTGTAAAAGTGATCAGAAGAAAGTTCAATGTCTATAATTGGTGGAACTAAAAATCATCAAACATGTTCTTTAAATTCTAATAAAAAAACAACTTGCTTTCAAAAGATGCTAAAATGAAATCTATATAATTTCCAGATGAAAGTGGATTTGTAAAAATTTCAATAAAATTATTATTTGTTGAATTTAAAAGTGCTTGAATATTTTCGGTGTTTGAATTTGCAAGGTTTAAATCAAAGATAAGCAAATCATTTGAAAATATTCTAAAAATTTCCATGGAAGCATAATCTGATAGAGTTTGTAAAAGACTATTTGGGCCAAGACATGGTTGAAGCTAAAAGATTTTGAATGATTGCACAATGTTTTAGAAATGTACATATTTATGCATACTGTAAAATTGCATCGCATTCCACTACAAAATATTGCACTATTGTTCATAAAATAATATAATCCATTATCACATGGTATTAATTTATCTGAGCATACACATCCTAATGAAAGAAATTGTTTGTAAATATGGTATGAAAGAATAACAAATGTGTATATTTAAATTTTTGTCGGAAACATCAATAATTAGGCTGACCATGAATTTGTTAGTTATATAATCCCGGGCATCTTAGGAAATCTGTTTTTTCTCACAGTATTCACAAGGGAACCGCACGCGATGATAATCGAGTTTTGCAACCAAATATGGTTTAACGGTGTCTAATAAGGTCAAAAACGAACATAAAAAAATTTTACGTGCCACTTTTAACTTTAAGGCACTTTTTCGGCACTTTGAAGTTGCGCGATTTGCCTTACTCCCCCCTTTGGGTTCAAGAATGAAAAAAATATAATTTTTTTTAAAAATCTCAAAATTTTGCTCAAAAATGTTCCTAAGGATCATTTATAAACGTATGTAAAGTATTTTGTCATTGTAGTGCCGAAAACTCGATTTTTACTCCCCTTTAAAGTTCCTCTACTACATCAAGGTGCATGCTTGTATCGATTTAAAAAGTACGTTAATGAAAGTTTTACGCAAAAATATTTTATAGGGATCATTAATATGCTTATTACTAACGTTTCCATCAATTTTTAACGATTTTAAAATTTTTTATTTTTTTCACTTTTTTGAGCACGTACTCCCCCCTTTGAAAAAGTAAGGTGCCAAACTTCAAAGTGCCGAAAAAGTGCCTTAAAGTTAAAAGTGGCACGTGAAATTTTTTTATGTTCGTTTTTGACCCTATTAGATACTTTTAAACCATATTTGGTTGCAAAACTCGATTATCATCGCGTGCGGTTCCCTTGTCAGTGTGAAGAATGAAAATTCAAAAGCCCAAGATTTTTTAAAATTTAAAAATAGAATTTAAATAAGAATTTTGTCTCCCGGAGGTCAAATCTCCATAAGACAGAATTTGTGTCTTCTGTATCCTACAGTATCCCGAACTCATAAAACCTTTTCTATAAAAAATGTCTAAAATTAATTTAATATTCAAATTTTTTTACATACAAAAGTATTATACAGTCGAACCTCGTTATAACGTCCCTCGCAATAACGTCCCTATTTATTACATCTTTTTCCCCGGTCCCTCGAAAAACGTTATAACGAGGGTCAACTGTACATACATAACGGCATAATGATTACGCGAGTAATGTCCCACAAATTTATATTGTGCCAAAAAAGTAGAGTACTTACGATGCAGAGAAACTGTCATTTCAAAGCCTAACATTTGTACACTTCCATCACTTGTAAATTCAAAAGTTAAATTTCGTTCTAATCCATCACTAAAAGGATTTAAATATATATTATCAACAGTTTCAATTGTTCCCATATTAATTCCATCCAAATTATATCTAATAATATCAACATTTTTTTCCAATTCTAAAGTCGAGGGGTCAACAACACATAACGTATTTGGAGGAATTATAACTTCAAAAGTACAATATCCATTTTTTTGGTAACCATTCACATACGACCATATTTTTTGATTTACATAATTATCTTCTATTATGGTACATTGAAGTTCAGTGACTGAAAAGTTCTTTTCAACAATACTAATATAAGCTCGAAATTCCATTTCTGGCACAAAATAAATGTTATTATTCTTTGATAAAAATATTTTAATGACTTTATCATCGTTGTAAATTGGATGAAGCAATTTAGCACTTCGTTCACTAAAATTATGCAAATTTGGATGTTATAGTTTCTGTAAACACTTACTTGACAAGAAGATCTGTAGAATTTGAAATTCGAAATACAGTATCCAATGAAATAGAAAACTGCTCAATAACAATTTTAAATGCAAATTTTGAAGAAGTTTCAAAACTCCAAGTACAAGGAAATTGTCGAAAATATTTTTTTTCAAAACTTGATTGAATATAAATTATTTGTGTTTCATCAGAAAAAAAGAAGGGCTTTGAAATTGTTTCCAAAGGGCATCCATCAATTCCGGTATCAAAAATGACAAAACCTTGTTGGGAAAGTTGGTCCAAATATTGATTTGCACTTTCATCTTTGTGGCAGCCAATACAATGAAGAGTAAAAGATGGATTGCTTGAAATTTCAAAATTTGTTAAGACGTCATCAAAGATAAACTCTTCATCGTTTAAACTTTCCAATTGAACAAAAACTGCATAAAGCTTGTAATGCTATAAAATTGTCAAAATTTTATTCAAATGAGTAGGGCCTAATTAAATACAAAATTTTTACCTTCTTTTCCTTATTACTATTGACTATACGAAATGTTAGATTACAAGAAATAAAATCTTCGTACAACATAAAAGATGGATAATTAGGTGTTTGAAAAAATGCAATTTCATTTAAATGTAAATGAATAGTCGTATTTTTTTCGCAAATATATTCAGTTTTTATTACTAATAAAATCTTAAATGAAACAAAGAAATATAAAAATAAATTTAACAGCATTGCAGTGTTGAAAAACTTTAAAAAAAGCTCGCAAATTTTTCTTTTCTACAACATCAACCAGAAAAAACAGACATTTGAGGTTTAAATGATAAAAAGATTATTACACTTAATTCAGTTTTTGATGTTTGATTTTAATAGAAATTGTGTATCCGGGAAAGAAAAATTTTATTAAAATTAAATGAAAAATTTTTTATCTTTCCAAACATTCCAGTCGACCTTTAACAATTAACCCATTATTTGGTTCAGCTGATTTAAAAGCTACATTTTCTAAGAAGCAGAATGTGAGTTTTGGAAGGATGGTTCAATTCAAGAAGAAACATAAACTTTAATAGTTTCAACTTTTCAAATGTGTATTTTAATGCTCTTTAATGAATCTGAATCTCTTTCATACAAACAATTATTAAATGAAACAAATATCTCTGATCGAGATTTGAAACGAACTTTAGCACCAATGGTTTTTGGAAAAGAAAATCAAAGCATTTTGACTCACATTGGTAATCAAGTAAATAAAATTGATTAGCTTTATTGGACATTGTCAAAAATCAACAAAAGTTTTCAGAAGCAAATGCTACATTTTCGATCATTGAGAAATTTTCTTCCCCACAAATTCGAATCCAACCATTTCTTGTTAAAAATGAAAAAAATGAAATGGAACAAAACGAATTCACCATGCGGTTTCTTCGTCCTTTTTTGATTTTATTTTTATAATTTTAAAATTGTAGATTTAAGAAAATTATGAAATTGAAGCAGCTATTATCCGAGTAATGAAATCTCAAAAAAGTCTTGTTCACAATGTTCTAATCGCAGAAGTCACAAAACAGCTTCAGCCGCGATTTTTGCCTGATTCTACAATTATTAAAAAAAGAATTAAAGCTTTAATTGATCGAGAATTTTTAAAGCGAGATGAAAAAAATTTACAGCTTTATCATTATATTTCTTAATTATGTAAATTTTTAAAAAACTTGATTAAATTTTTGATAAATTTTGTTGTTTTTTTTGTCACGAGACAGGAAAATAGAAATCTGTTTTTACCTTTGCTCCGTTTTTCTGTTGTGAGAGTTATATTGGGTATCATAGATAGGTTTGTTTTGCATATTTTTTGTTTATCTTCGAGGACATTTAGTCAAAATAATTTAGAGAAAGAGAAATGTCAAAATTTTTATCATCGATGCACGTTATTTCTTCCAAACACAACATGAAAGAATTTTTTGTTACTTTTATCAAAATTTCTTCAAGTCGCCTACTTGTACAAAAAAAGTAATCAAAAAATTATAGACTCCAGAATGTGCCATTTTAAAACACCAATTATTGAGCAAAGTTTTTTAAAATGGGCTTTAATATGTAAAATTTAAAAAGCATGGGCGTGTTAACAGGTACTCTTTGAGTATTCGAGTATTAAATATTTGATGTGTTTTCGAGAAACTTGGAAACTACCCCATTAAAAAAAAGCATTTCAAGAAGTTTTTTAAATAGACACTTTTTTTCAAAAATTGTCAAGTTTTTAAAAACCAAAAAATTTTTACCGTTTTATTCGATAGAATTTATTAAACAGAGTCTGAATTTAATTAATATTTTCCTTAACAAAACTATGACAACTTTGACAGATTATAATACAGTAATCTATATAAACAATGAGCCGTTTATTAAGAACATTATTAGATTTAGCGATGGAAATATCTCCTGCTTTTCACCCGGAAGACAAGTTTATACTGATACATGGTTCTCATGTGTTTGCTACCAATTTGGATTTATTTTGGAAATGCTTGGTTTTGGATATTTTACTGCTTTTCTTTGTATTATAATAATCATAATTTCAATTTTCGGCGGAATAAAAGAAAATTATAAATGGTTTATTCTAAATCAAGCTTTATGGGATTTATTCGTGTCTTATGACCTAATTTGTAATAAACCAACAAACATATTGTATTATTATTTCCGTGACGTGGATTTCAAGAAAAAGTCCTGGAATCAAGGACCCCCAACATGCTTTTATTCAACGGCGGACCATTTTTTAAATTCTGCTTATTCTTGGCCAATTGTATTCCAGCAAATTGCTGATGGAACTCTTAAAAATATACAATATTCCATGACATTTTCTTTAGCATTTTCAAGATTTTTAGCCATGTATTTTCCGATTTTTTACGCGAAGCACTCTACAACACGTAAATTGCTTAAAATATTGATATTTTACAATTTATTAACTGTAATTTTATTAAATGCGCATCACATTTGTGATTATTTTAATAAACATCAAATTATTAGAGAATGTTTTTGTGAAACTTGTAATAATTCAACAACAGTTCAAACATCGTGTATTTTTACTATTCAAAAAAAATGGTGGCGCCTTGTTATTAATGGCATTCGATATGCAGCAATGTCAATATGGCTTTTATTTGCATCAATATTTACGTATGTCGTATTATTCAAAATTTTGAAAAATCTAAAATTTCAATATCAAAATAAGCAAAAAACCTTCGCATCATCACTTCGAATTTGTTTTGCTTTATCATTTACAGCTTTTATGTTTTCCCTATATTTTTTATTCGTTTTTATGCAAGAGCTCATGGGAATTTGGATATCTCAAACATTGTTACAAAGCGGTGTCGATTCTAAAATTGCAAATTGGTTTGTACTTTCAAGACCTTCTTGGTTAGTACATTTAAATAACACAAAACAAAGCTTGAATAATTTAAGAATTTTTATTGAATGCATGCTTGCTTTAATTGTTTTATCTGGATATCGGGAAGGTTTGATCAGAATTATTAAACTTTGGTATTTTATTCGTCGCATCCGAAAAAAGCCGTAAATGGAGAAGATAACACAACGGTGGTGTTGCAAAAAATGACTGTTCTTTTTCAAATGGCATTTTAATGTTGAACCCACCCAAAAAAAATACGTGAACCACCGGCGGCCTTTCATTAAATTTTTGCTGTTTATGGTTTTTTTGTTATTTTTAATCGAAATAAAGAACTATAAATAAGTAATTAAATTATAAAACCCAAAAAATTACAAAATTTTTATATTATTTTCACTGGTAATATAAAACAGAATTCCACCATCAACATTATTTTTTGTTCCGCTACGGTATGTAAAAGTTATAACTGTATTTTGGAGTGTAAAGGAATCTCCGACCCCATTTATTCTAAAATATGCAAATTAAAAACTGCATCTTTAAGTTCTGTTAAAACACAAATTTACTTCAAATCTGGAATATTTGTTTTGAAGGTATCACTGGACGACATCTTAAAATTAATCACAATAAATGTTACAGGGAGTTTATTTATTGTATAGAGATCGTCCAGATATGAAGTCATGGGGGGGGGGGGGACCGTGCCGCCTTTGATGCGCGACAAAAAGTGTCTTTGATGTATAGTGGCTAAGGCTGATTTTCTGATGACGTCATATCTGGACGATCCCATGTTGGATAAATTCATCTGCAACACCACTTAACATTTTTGTACTACCGTAATATGGTGTTGAAAAGAACGGGTTAAAAGGTGTTTCAGGGAAAATAATGGCATTATTCTCCATTCTTAATAAAGTTATAAATGTTGTTGCGCTTTTTGGAATTTGAATTAAATAAACTTTTGAAAGCAAAACAATAGAATTGATGCTTCGAAATTAGAAACTTTTGCTTTACATATGACCTCATATCCATTGTTTTTAATATTTTCAAAGTTTATTAAAGTAAGTATTGTTCATAAATCTGAATCTCATCTTTAAAGGTCATATTTTCAGCAAAATCCTCATATCAAATATTTAATTTTCTTTCTTGAACATTCCCTCTCTTCCGAAGAAACTCAAAATCTTACCAAAGATGTTCAAAAAATTATTGATTCTGATACTGAATATCCAATCCCTGAAATTACATTTCCTAGACAACCTCAAACTCAAATTGATGCTTTAAATAAAAAACTGCAAAACGAATGTTTACCGTAATTTGATTTTTGATGTTTTTTTTAGACAAAAATTAGTTGAGAAAATATTCTTAGTTGGCAAAATGTTGTACACCTTTTTTAAGTACACAATTGTGTTGACAAATAGCTCAGTTGGTAGCGCGTTTGTTTTTGGATCCGGAGGTCTAGGGTTCGGTTCCTCGGCGGGACAAAAAAATGAGGCAATTTTCAGTTCGAAAAGTGTCTCACTTTTGAGGCAAAATTCTGTTGAAAAACTGCCTCACCTTTGAGGCACTATTTTATCAGAATTTTGCCTCACTTTTGAGGCAATTTTCGCGAAGTCCAAGAGGTTGCAAAAAAGATGAGGCAGATCTTTAAAAATCATCGGTTTTTAAAAATTTGGTCCAAAACGCATAAAAACTGCTTTCTCATAAAAATCGTCTCAGAAGATGTTTTTACTACTACTGTTTTCATGAATCTGCCTCAAAAAAAATTTTTTTGAGGCAGCTTGATGCAAATTTGTCAAAACCTGTTTTCTAAAATTTCAGTGAGACAGATTTTTAAAACAGTAGTGTTTTTCGTCCAAAAAAGGTCATGTATTTTTTTTAAAAAAATTGCCGTTTTTAAGGCCCCCGAGAATCATAATTCGTTTAGCCGTCTTATATTTCCAAATCGTGTCCAACGGTGTTGAAATTTGCCAGGATAACTTCTTTAGCATAGTCAAGGCCGTAGGGAGAAAAAAATTTCGGAGGGGGCATTTTCGTTTCAGGGGGGGGCACGCCTTTGATCTTTTGCCACTTTAACACGGCGGCGGCAAAAGATCAAAGGATTTTCCCAATTTCGGGGGGCACAGGTACCGAATGCCCCCCCCCTAAATACGGCCTTGAGCATAGTATTCCATAACAAAAGTCACCGCACGGCAATATCTTTCGTAATCATTGAGTTTTGCCTCCAACATGATGCTGGAGATGTAGTATTTAGTTTCAACTTGAGAAATTTCAATCGCAGCCTCACTTTTTTTCATTTATTTTGGTCCATACATATGTAAAATTATCTGGAGAATTCAATGAGACCAAAAAAAGTATGCCCGTAAGTAACATTTTCTGTGATACAGGGTGATCAAAAAAAGTAGAATTTATTTTTTAAACAAAAACAAAAGATTTTGTTTTACCTCATCAAATATGCAAATTGTGTTACCTTAACATATGAATTAAATGCTGCAAATATTTTTTTGTTGAAACGAAGCAACTTTTAATTTGGAATTTGAAAGTTGAAAGACCATTTTGTGAAATTAAAAATACAATTGAATTTAATAAAAAAATCTATATGAGCATTACCGTATCATCCGATTTTCGAATCGATAAATGCAATTTGGATCGGACAAAGACTTGAAATCAGTGGTGGTTGGTATGAAGTAAAAATCATTCAAAGTATACTTCCAAAACTTTTTTGTGGCGATATTAGACCTTTGTATTTACATTGCATTCTGACAATTGATGAATTAAAGTTTTTAACAGCTTCAAAAAAATTAAAAAAGCTCAAATTTGCTCAAGAATAACCACCATTTTAAATAAATTTGAGATGGCAGCGATTGAAGCTATAGTTGGAGAATTTCCAAATGCACATAATTTTAACAATGTGAGTTTTGCGAATTTCAAAAAGTATGTTTTTATTGAAGTTTTTCGATTTAAAAGTTTTTGGAAAAATGCAGCGGCAAAAGCAAAATGGAAAATCTTTATTATGGATAGTGTTTTTCTTGGGTTTGTAGATGACAATTTTCGAGATTTAGTTCAAACCACAATTGAAAATGCCGTGGCATCTTGGATTCCAGAAGAACAAAAACAAAATGTTGAAATTGCATTTCAATGATTGCTTTTTTGTTTCCTTTTTTTTATGTTTACCAGAATGAATTTTTTTAAATAAAAATCTATTTCTTACAATTTTTATTAAAACATTTTAAAAAATTATCGAAATGTTAGGGTCGAAATTATCCTTAGAAAAGGAGATTATCAGCTTAATCCAATTTTGCTTTAAGCATGTTCATTTCTGACTCTCTGAAAATGAATAAAAAAGTAGGTGGTTGAAGCTATTAAAATTTGAACAAGGAAATTGCGTGTAGAATTATTTTTAATGCATTACAAAGTTTAATGTTTTTATTCAATTTTAAAGTACACTTCCAATGTTTTACCTTGTGATATTCTGGTTTTTGTTTTTACAGTATTTATTTTACAACATTTATCAAATTGTAAAAAATGTGTGATTTTGCAGAAGTCTGTAATTTTGTAAAGAGTTTATGTTCATCAAATACTACCTTCAAAGATTTAAATATTTCATGTTTTGGCATGTTTTATAAATAAATTTTATAATAAATCATGTGCATATTCAATTTCTTTAAAGTAATTTTTGGTTTTAGCATTTATAAAAAAATGATATAAAAAACTTTAAAATTTTAGTGAATAGAAAATGTTTATTTTCAGAAAATATGGTACAAACACGACTGTACAAAATGTTTACTGTAATTCCGCATTGTTGTATTCTTTCAAATTCTGAATAGTTCAATTAAAAATTATAAAAGATTTAATTTTAAATATACAAAATCTTTTATATTTTATAATTTAACAAATTCATGGTAATTGTAAAAAATACTGTTTACAACATTTAACAAAATTTACAATTCTTACGTATTTCTTTTTTTTAACAATGTCTCAAAATTTACAAAGAATAAAAAGAAAAAAGAATCCTAATTGTATTTTTTAACATAAAAAAATATATGGAAAATGTTTGATAAATTTATGGCAATTTATAATGCAATTTTTGGCACTTTAACAATAACAGCAGTAGCTTTTTTTATCCAAAATGTATTTTTGTTCTCTCGCCTCCTAACCCTTGGGATTTTTAAGAGTCAAAAATGAAATCAAAAAACTCTTAAAAGATTTTTTTAAAAGTTTTTTCTTCTTTTTTTGTGTTTAAAATTGTGTGCATAGAAATTGAAGTGATTCAACCAGGAACCTAAAAAATTTTAGTTCTAACAATTTCCTTGTACTTAATTAGAATTTGGTGTAAGCAAGTCAAATTTTTATCCCTTAATTCGTAGTGCATTTTTCAGATTACTGTAAGTCTTCTTTTTCTTGAAAAATGACTTTTGGTCTTTTTCTTTAAAATTTAAATTTAAAAACAAACATATTTTATATCATGTTTTTTTAACATCAAAAAAGAAAAAAAGATTTATGTCCAAATTTTTAAGCTTTAAAAACAGCAAAACAAAATTTGAGATTTATTTTTTTTCTTTAAAAGTTTTATAAAAGTGTTTCATTTCAGACAGCTTTGTTTTTGTTTTTCTTGTTGTTTTTTTGGAGAAAGGTTTCTGCAATTTTTTTGAAGTTTCCGACATCCCTCTGTTTTTTGCTTTGCATTTTTCAGTTTTTAACGTCATCTTTATTAGCACCCTTCTCCTCTGAATCCACAAACAACAAAACTGATGAAAGAAACAAACATTTTTCTTAAAAGCTTTTATCGAATCAGACTTGCTTTTTTTGTTGGAAAAGGGGAATGTTCAGAGTTGAAAAGTTCAATTTTCAAAGAAGTAATTTGCCATGGCAATTTTTATTGTTTGTTGGAGGAAACACATAGAAACAATTAACAGTTTTTTGTTGTTTGAAATGATCATTTTGGCACTTTTACGCCATTTTTGGCACAAGCATTATTTTTGAATGCTTAAAAAATTATTCTTAGAACAAAATACTGTAACAGAGATTACTGTTAATAGTTCGGTTTCCCAAATAAATTTTGCAAAATCATAAACATTGTTTTTCTTGCAAAACTTAAAATTACATGTGTTAAAAGTACTTCCTTTCTGAAGGGAGTGTAAAACGAATACGGTAATCGCCCTTTTATAAAAGTTGTAAATTTTCCGATATTCTTCAATATTAAAATAATCGTCATTTTGCATGTTTCCGTTTCTTTTGCACTTCAATCTCAACTTCCAGCCCCCTCTTTTTTCATTTTATACCACTTCCATCATCATTTTTATTACTTTATTTTTACCTTTTATTTTTTACAATTACTCTGCAGGGCATTACAGACATTTAAAACACCTTTTTTCTTTTTTTTATTAAATTCCATTTACCATAACTTTTACTCCCAAATTTATCATTTTCTATGTTTTTTTATGTTCATTAACAAAAAGTCAACTGTTTTTTAATATACTAAAAAAATAAAAAAGTTACATCCCTTTATTAACCCTCCATGTTTTTGGAACACTTAAGGAATCTTCTTTCCAATTCTGTTTTTGAAGAGATTTGAACAAACAAAAAGTAGGAGGAGCATAACCAAATGGGATTTTCTTGGAAAAACTTTTTTTCTGACTTTTTCTTTTTATACAAAAAGGCTTAACAAATCTCTTCTTTTTTTACCTTTTGTTTTTCACAGTAACAATTTTTTTAAGAAAAAAGGGGATCTCTGCTTTTATCTTCTTTGAAAATGTAAAAGATGCCAAAAATAAAAATTTGTTTCATTATTTGAAAAAAAATTTGAATAACTTTTTTTGAGTGGGGCAATATTTTTTTCGAGGTTCTTTCAAAAAATCGGATTAATTTTGCTTTCTTGACGCCATTTTTTGAAATTTAAAAAGCTTTAATCTTTTGATAATTTTTTAAAAGGGATTTTTAAGAACATCAAAGAAAGAATTTTGTGCTCCTTTGAATGTGAATCACTTTTGTCATAGCCTAAGGGCAGGTCCAAAAAATTTACGTATATAAAAGGATTTAAAAAATTGAGATAATATTTTATATTTCGTGTTAAGTGCTCCTGCCAATTACATCCATGTATTTCTTCTTCCTACTCGGACTTGCAATGCCATGGCATTATATATTTTTGTGAAGCATAAAATTGCTTCTGTTCAGTTTTTTTTTCAATTGTTTGAAAATGCGCGTGTTATTTTTATAACAAACGATAAAAAAACTTTTTTTTTTCATGTTTTTTTCGTTGTTAAATGATAGTTTAAAATTGAAAGAAGAAAAAAAGTGTAATTTTAAAACTCCTAAAAACAGCTTTTTCAGACGCTCTTTTACCACATTTTTCCTTTTTTTGCGGTTTTTGACACTCTTTCTTTGGATTCCTTCAAAAAAAAGATATGCCTCGTTCATCAACAGCAACTTTTTCGTTTATCTTTATTGCAATTTTTGCATTCTCTTGCATCACATCTACCGTAGCTCAAATTCAATCTGCAGCAGATTTTGAACAAAATGTATGTTCTTTAAAATATTACTGTAGTTACAAATAATTACTGTAATGGTTTTTAGGAACAACTTTATCAATTCTTAAATTCAAGATACCCAAATCTTTATAATCGAGCCCTTCGATCAATGGGTAAACCAACTTTTATTCGATTTGGTAAACGATCTGGACCTGCATCTGCTGCATCTTCAAATGGCCAACAACAACCACAGTATCCTTTTGAACAAATTCAAAAACAGCAACCTCAACAACAACAATGGTAGAATTCATGAAACAAAAAAACATAAAAAGTTTTAAACTTGTTCATTTTTGTTTTTTTATCTCTCTCTTTTCTCTTTTTAAACATTTTTTATAAAAATAACAAAAAAAATGATAATTTAACATTTAATAATAATAATAATTAGAAAATAATAATAATAATAATAATTATGCGTCACTTATTTTTGCTTTATGAACAAGAAAATCCATGAATCTCATTTCATATGGGGAAAGATGATGTAAGCCAATTGTTGTTGGACTTATATGATCAGGGTACTGTAACAATAATATTAATAATGTTAAAAAATAAACCATTTTTAAAAAAATTTTGTTGTTGTTAAAATTCAAATCTAAAAAACTTACACCTAAAAATTGATAATAGCTGTGTCGATTCATAAAAATTGTTCGACCAAAATCATTTAATTCTTCTGGATGAAACTGATGAAATCTATCACGTCCCTGATAATCTCGAGCATCAGAAGGTGTGATATTTATTTTTGCAAGGCATCTCGAGAGCTCTTGATCTTCTTCAGCTCGATGAAATTCAGGGCATAGATTATCGTCATATGTTATATTGACAAAAGATTCCAAAGCCTTCCATGACATCACATATGTACTGCCATCAGCAAAACCTTTTGGCTGCAAAAAATTTGTTTATCTCAATGTGGATGTAGCACATATATTATGTCTATTAGAATGGCATTTATGAAATGAAAAAAGAGGAAAGCTTTCTAAGAAATTTGAAAAAAAGCGAGGGAGTGTTTTTCAGGATAAAGAGAATCCCTTCAAGGGATAATAGATGAAACAGACAAAACACAAAAAAACATTACGAATGTTTTTAGCGATTTATTATTTTGTTTAAAGTTTAAAAAATGACATGTTTAAAAGTTTTCGACGAATTTGTTTACGAAACAAAAGTTTAAAATGTCTAAGTAACAATAAATTTTTAAGTTACTGTAGTTTCTTTAGATAGTGTTCAATTTTTTTGTTAATATAGCGTAGTGGTTAATGATGTGGAAGATGGAACAAGAGGACAGTAGTTCGAGTCCGTCTTAAAGAAACTGAAGCTCCTGTTAGTTACAATCTATCCGAGTTAAAACATATTATTTAATAAGAAAGATCACTGTAAACTTTTTTGTTTTCATTTTTTTGTTTCTCAAAAGACCCATTCAAAAACATACATCAAAAAACACAAATAAAAATTAAGGCATCCCACCAAACAATAAATCATCAAAGGTTATTTTTGTTTTTATTTATTGAAATTTGTTGTCCCTTTTTTGCGTTTGATAAAAACTATGGCTTCGGGTTTTCTTAAATATTGCTTTGCAAAAAAGATAAAAAAACAAACCTCAAAGAAGCCCCATCGAAATCCAAAGAGATAATTCTTTGCAGGATCATATCGTCTTAAGAATGTTCGAGCATTATCCACAAAAACAAATGCATCATCATCAGCTCGAAGATACCAATCATATTTTCCCAAAGTTGTATGATACACAAATCTGTAAACGAAAGGGGATTCAAACGTACGGAAAACAAACGTTGTAAAAAGTCTTACAAAAGTGATTCCTATATCTAATTACTGTAACTCACATTTATAATTTTCAAAAATAATTTTTATGTTTTAGTAAGGAATTTTAAAGAAGCTGATGTTAAAACAATAAAATTAAAACAGCGTTTAAAAAAACTTGAATGTCTTTTTATAAATTTAACAATCACAACATAATTTTGCTAAAATTATCTTTGATGTAATCTAAGATTCTAAAAATCGAAATTTGTCTATTCCAATAATTTTTATGTATCCATTGTTAAAATATCAAAAAAGTTAAACAAAAACTATTTAGAAAAGCATAAAAAAAATCAATAAAAGTTATGCAGGCAACGAGTTTAAAAAAAAGTGGTTATTATTTGTGCCACCATTAAATAAAAAAAATATTTTAAATAAATAATTTACCTCATAACATTTCGAATTTTTTCCCATGAATGTTTTCTCGTTGTAAATCTTGGAAAATAAATATGCGGAACTTCCCAATCAATTGGAGAATCCGTAAAGAATAAAGTATCGTCACACTTTTTTCCCCAAATATCGTATACTGTTTTTGCTAAAGTGTCATGACTAACCGCAGCAGTATGAATCACACATAAAATTCTTCCATTTCCAATTCCACCTTTTGTTTGACTTCTCTCTGGTAAAGGCTTTCCAATCTCTGGAGCATTATATCTTTCACAAAATATTACTGATGGAAATATCACAATTATTAACAACAATAAATATGATTTAAATAAATAACAATTAAATATCCTTCGAAGAACCATTACGTAATATTTGTTATACCCGTTTAATTATTTTTGTAACAACAAAAAGACAATTAATAAAAATCGATTAAATTTTTTAAAAATTGGATTTTTTGGAGGAAAAAAAGTTGACTCGCCTGGCGGCGACACCAAAAAAATGGATTTAAAAGGAGGAAACGAAAAAACCGGTGAAAAATGAGGCGATCAAGGGCAAGATAATAATAGATAAAAAAAAAGAAATGAGAAATGTTAAAAGGGTCTTTTTTGAAATTTAAGTATCAAAAATGTACATTATTGTTACATCAAAAATATATGGCATCTTCTAAATTTTTTTAAAATGTTGAATTTTGGAAAAGTATTTATTTTAATGATTTTTTTGGTATTGAGGAAATGGTCAAACATTCATTGCTTCTTTTTAAAATTCAGAAGAAAAATAACATCTACTGTGAGACTATGTATTTAATTAATTTCATGAAAAATCTGGCATTTTTTCAACAACAGTAAGAAACGATATTTATTTAGCTTCATCTAAAAACTTAGGACTACAAAGTTGTTTCCCATTTTCAGAAAAAAAAATTTATTGATGCATGAAAGCTGAGAAAATCAAAAAATATTAATATAAAAATTGCAGGTTTAATATTTGTTTATTTAATTGAAATTTAGGAAAAGCAAAATAACATAAACTTTAGCTTACAAAAATTGCACTACCAAAAAAAGTATTCTTAACACGAATGAAATTTTTAACAGCGGTATAAAATTTTTTTGAAAAGCTTTTTTATTTTTTTGCTTCCATTTTTTTTATCTTCTACAACAACACCAAGTATACTTCTTTAATGACATCAATTCAAAGCTCTTCTGGTGTTGGAAGAAGCAGACAAAAAGATCCTGAATTGGCTTCTGAAACTCCTGTGAAAAGTGTTTCAAGTAAAAGTCCTTCGAGAAAATTAAAACCTGTTGCTGCACCACCAAAACCTCCAAATGGAACAAAAAATGAACGTGATGATAAAGCTGAAAAATTCGAAGATGAAATAAAAGATTCTGCTGAAGCTGTCGAACGTGATACCAAAACTACGAATATTGAAAATGTGCAAAAATCCAAAGAATCAACTTTTAATGCAATTGCAGCATATCTTGAAGGAAAAATACTCAAATATTTTGAAGTTATGACAGAAATTCAAAAACAAGTAGTTTTTTTTTGCATTAATTAGAAGTATAAGAGTTTTGTTTCAGGTTTATAATGAATACACGAAGGATAAAAACTTTAAATTTTACCGTTTTGAGAATATGAAAGTTCATGTTGATATTTGTCATTTCCTAGCAACTCAATGGTCTAGAACGGATATCAAAAATCTTTATCATAAAGCTTTGGATTTTTATTTGCTCAGAGTTTATCCAACATGTTCAAATCTTCCTGAAAGTTGTAAAAAGAAAGTTGCTGAATACGGTAGAATTTTGACTGGAATTGCTTTTGTTAATGGAGATGTAAGTTTTTTTTCCCATCACTTTTTTGATGTTGTAGATGTCGATCTAGCAGAGGGTATGTAAAATATAGATCTTGTTTAAGTGCTATAGATTATGTACCCCCATAACCATCTTCTAGAAAATCCGTAATGATTTTATTGATGCTACAGTATAACATATTTTTCAAACTTATTTACGTTTTTAGTATTATGCTGGATTGACATGTGCTGTTAGTGTCCTTGAACTTCTTCCTCTTGATGCTTATATCTTTGTGGTGATCGCAAAATGGTCCTGTCGATTAAGAGAGTTTGATATCTTTCGCAAATATGATAATTTACCTTTGAAATATCCTTCTGAAATTCAAGATGTCCGAAATGTTTGTCGTCTTTTTTCTGAATTTTTTGAAACTTCTGACACTGATAAACAGCTGGAAATTGTTGATAAATTGATTGTAATCAAAAACGAACTTCGTAACTCCAAAGAAAAAACATTTTTTGGTCACATGTGTCTTGAACTTATTCATAATTTATTCCAACATGCTTCTAAGTTGCCCATGATGGATGTTGAAAAATACGGGGATATTGCTTCTCATCTCTCAAATGAAATTTCTTGTTCTTTAACAATTCTTTCATCAAGGTACAAAGAATATCGTACTGATAATCCAATCTATATTTATAACTTTGATAAAATTCCTGATAGTTCTAGCTTTTGTAAGTCATGTAATATTTTGCTATAACTTTTTATGAACTTTTATTTCAGTGAAATCAGTCATGTCTATTCCGGATTTTTGTGATACTCAAATTTCTTATGCTAAATTAATGTTTGAAACTGGTTCCGTGGTTGAAGCAGAATCCAATCTTGTTTTTGCTTTGTATCGTGGAACTATCTTTGCTGCTCCATTTCGTGTTCTTCAACCTTTGAATGCTTTATACTACCTTAAGTTTCGAACAATCAATGACAAAAATAAACTCAAAGGTTTGGGAGCTATGATTGCTCTTCTTCTGGGGGTTTGTTAAACTTTTGTGATTTGCTTTATTTAATTCATTACTGTATTTCAGAGAATGTCAGATGTTAAAAATAGTGTTGAACCATATTCTCGATTTAGGATTGATTTATTAAATGATACCTACACTTTTCCAGCGTATGTTTCTACTGTAAATTATACATCAATTACTGTATTTTAAATTTTTAGAAAAACTGATTCTGAATCCGTATTAAATAAAACGTTAGTTACGTATGTTACATCAATTCCTGAACATTTACCTGAATGTGATTGCTTTCTTTGTCTCGAAGTTGCAAACAATGGATGCATGTATGCAGAAAAGCAATACAGTGAACTTCTGATTGATGGTTTATCTGTTGATGCTTGCAATGAATTTTATTCAAATGTTGCATATTTTGGAAATCAAAGATTCAAAAAACGAAAAGCTCTTTTGTTTCAAATTGCTTTTGATACTCCTGAAACGGAAAAGGTTTGTTTGAATTTATTATTTTTCCTTGAGTTATTAATTGATTTTGTTTTAGCAAAAGAAAGCAGCTCTTTCCCTTTTGACGTCTATTTGTGAAGCTTCAACTCATTGCATTTTGACAAATAAGAATATTGGTGGACATAGTAAAGAAAAGATTTATAAAAATATTATTACTGTAAGTTGGCGTTAAACATTAAAAAATACTAAAATTTTCTTTTTAGTGTTCAGCTTATTATCATCTTGAATTACGGTATTATTATCTTCTTGCTCGACAATTCAAAAGAAAAGCTTATTCATTAGATGCATATTTTTGGCTAAGCTCCGAGAAACATGAAATTCCATCATCGAAGAATGAATTATCTGAATTACAATCACTGTTTGAATGCTTCAGTGGTTTTCGAATTTCTTCAAAGAATACAAAAAAGTCACCTCCAAAATCTCCATCAAGAGAAGTTCTGGCAAATCATGCAAATGCATATACAAGTGAAGGAAAAAAGGGTCTTGGAATTAGTGGGATGACTGAAGAGGAAAGAGAAACGTTTAATCAAGCTCGAATGGATCTTAAGTCATTTCAACATTTATTCTTTTCGTATGTATTTTTCATTTTTACAGTATGATTTATAAAGTTTATTTTAGTGAATGGCGACGTCGACTATGTCATTATTTGGGCTCATATTTATCTGATGCTTATCCATGGTATGCTGCGTGGTATTTTATTGAATCTCGAGCAATATCGTTACGTCAGCGTGTTAGACTTCGGAAAACTGAATTGTTAGAAGATTTACGCTTTAAAGATATTGCTGAATTTAAAGCTGCTGTTTCTTCTTTACCAAATGATTTTACTCTTATTCAACTATTTCTTGATGAACAAAATATTCTTTGGTTAGTTCGATGTGGCTTTGATCATATTCCGATTGTACTTCCATTAACCAAAATTAATATTGGAAAAGATGATATTTCACATAGAATGCATAGCTTATTACTTGAAAATGATCAATCTGTTGATGGAAGTGTTCGAAAAGAAAAGTTCTGGATTGTTCGAGAACAAATAAATACCAAACTTGAAACACTTATTTCTGATGTTGAATACAAATGGTTGGATAAATTTAGAATTCTTTTGATGCCCTTTGGTAAAATTGATGCAAAATTACAAAGAAAGATTGCTGCTGCTAAAAAGCTTCTTTTGGATGCTGGATTCAGTGAAGAAAGAGTAAAAGTAAGAACATGAAAAGTATACTGTAAAAAGCTAACTTATAATTTTTTTTAGTTTCTTTCAAAATTGTTTATTCATGCTTATCAAGATGATTACAAATATTTATTGTCGGTATTTAGTTTCGTTGAACGTGAAACCTTTGAAAATCTTATTGATACAAATGTGCAAGAACAACTCTATAAAAAACTTTTAAAAGCATGTCCTGAAGCTTTGTTTGAAAATTATTTGAAAGAAGATCGGTATACTGTACTTAGTGTTTCTCCGGTAAGCTTGAATTATTTTTTATCAGCTTATTTGTAAAGTATATTACATTTTAGGAGCTTAGTTGTTATCCATGGGAATCTCTTCCAATTTATCGTTCAAATCCATATGTTTTGAGAATTCAATCCTTTCATTTCTTTGATCGATTAACGAAGAAAACAAATGCTCCACTTCCGATGTATGCAAATTCAAAAGATTCTTTCTATGTTTTAAATCCAAGTGGAGATTTAAATTCAACTGAAAAAAGAATTACTGAACGTATTGATCTGAAGAAATTGGAAGGTTCTAGAGGAGAATATCCAACATCTGAAAAATTCTTGGAAATCTTACAAAAGAATGATTTTTTCTTGTATGTGTTTGAACATTTTTACTTTTAATATCCTTTATTTTACAGATACATTGGACATGGAAGTGGATCTCGTTATGTTGGAGCAACAACAATTCGTCGAGCAATTTGTAAAGCAGTTACTATATTAATGGGATGTTCAAGTGTTCGAATAGAAGATGAAGGGCATGGCTTTGATGGAAAATCTGCTGTCAATGATTATGCAATTGCTGGTTCTCCTTGTACAATTGGATGTTTGTGGATGGTTACCGATGGAGAAATTGATAGATTTTTAATAAATTTTGTTGAACAATGCTTTAATGAATGGTCTTCTTCAAAGTCATCTTCGAATAAAGAAAACAGCAAAAAGCGTAATGTTGAAATGCAATAGTATGTTTTATTTATAATGTTGTGGTTTAAAATAATGCAGTTTTCTTTATAGTCCATATCGTCTTTTGATCAAAGCTGTTGTTCGAGCTCGTCAAGCATGCCGTCTTAAAACTTTAACAGGTGGTTCTGTTGTAGTATATGGTATCCCGGTTTTAAATCATGAATCTTCTCTTCAAAGTTCTAATCTGTGATCGTTATTATTGGCTAGTCAATTGTTAATTTTTTGTTTCTTTTTACTTTTATTATTTGTTGTATGGATGTTTTGTTGGTTGTAAATATTACAAATGAATAATGTTTACTATATTTACAACACTTTTTATGACATACATTTTATAATCAGTAGTTATATATAAAAAGCCTACTTTTTTATATGCCCAAAATTATGTTACGGTAAAAAAATTCTTATAGAAATGGACGAACTAAAAACAAAATTGAGAAGTACCCTTCAGTAATTTCAATGAAAAAAATTAGGAAACAGAGAAAAAATCAAAAGAAGAAATTAGCAATAAAAACTGTATGACACCGCTTTGAAGTTACGGAAAAGATCAAAGCATTTGTATTACGGATAGGGAGGGATAAAAAATGGCGATTTTCGTATGACGTCATATCTGGATGAACCAAAACGTATAAATGCTTAATCAAAGCAAAGAAAAACTTATGTTATTTCACTATATTTGCAGCAGCAAAAAAAATCTTGTGAAATGTTTGTTCCAAAAAAATGTACAAAAAGTTCATGTTTCAATAAATTTACGTTTGATGAAGGTCGATAAGTAAAAGTAAATATATTCAAACTTTGGTTGTACATATTTTACTTGTTTGTTTTTTGTTTATCAAGTTAATGATTAACTGTGGTTAATGTCCAAACATAATCTGTTGATCATGCAGGAAATTCAGCCCCCGTGGGGAATTGAACCATGCAAAATTTTATTTTTGAAAAAAGAAATGCATTTTACCACTTTCAAAAATGGCTGCTTCAAAGTAAAGCAGCCGTTTTTTAAATGCGTGTTGTTTTGACGCGACTTTCCCTTCTTTTTTCCTTCTCTCTTCCATTTTTCTTCGTTAATGTTCGCGATGTTTTTTGTCCCTCAAATTTTCTTCTTTCTTTTGATCGTCATCGAAAAATCATGTTGCTTTTCTCTTCTTTATTATTTTTCGCGTACAATTTTTATTTGTCATTGATCCTTTAACTTTGCCTTTATTTTTGTGTTAGAGTTTGGCACTAAATTTCACCTTTATTCTGCAGCAATTTTATTGTATCAACTAAACACCTTCGGCGTTGTACTTTTATCGCCAAGCAGCAGTTTTTCACCCATTTTTCGTTTTAATCATCATTGTTGTGATAACGGCAATTTTATCCCAATTTTCTTTCCTTGTTCTCTTAAAAATCTATCCTTCTATTTTTACCTAGAAAAAGGAGTTATGTTGTACGTTCTCTTTTAAATCAGTAACCGCTGCTATCCTTTCTCTACCTTTCTTTGGTCCCCTTTTTCATGTTTTTTCCTTACCACGTTCAACATGTAAAACCGTGTTACATGTCTTTACATCTGTCTCCGCGCCGATATTTGTTTTTTTGTGTCAACTTTATTTACTAACATGTACTTTATTTTTTAGACTATATTTGATTAATCGTGCTCTAATCCTATTAATCATGTCTGCTCATCAAAAAGTTACAACAACTTACACCGCTGAAACAACTACCTCCACAAGTGCTGATGCTGAAAAAGAAAAGGCCCACGGTATCATTGGAAATATCAAAGAAGGTGTAAAGAATGTTGCACATGCCATTGGTATTGGCTCATCCCATCATCATGATGCTCATTGCAATTCTGCCACCTGTTCAACTTATGAAGCGGCCACTGCAAATTACACTGAAACAACGGAACATGAAAAGAATGCTCGTCTTCTTCGTGAACAAGCTGAATCAATGTTGAAGAAGAATGATAAAGAATTTGCTGAAGCTGAACGTGCTCAATCTCAAGCTCGAATCCTTGCTCAACATGCCAATGTCAAGACTGCTGAAGCTCTAACTCATCAAGAACGTGGCCAAGAACTCCTTGCTGAAGCTGGTGCTGAATTGATCGAAGCTGGTGCAAAGCTCCAACGTGAAGCCGCTGCTCATACTCGTGAAGCCTCATACAATGTTCATGGAGAAGGTGAAGTTCGTCAAACTACCGTCGTTTCATCTGCTGGTCAAGAAGCTGCTGCACATGCTCATGAAAAGGTAAGATCTTTTATTACATTTTTTATATCGATGATTAATATTTGCTTATTTTTAGGTTACCGTTCGTGAAGTCAGCCATACTGAAGCTCAAGTTGTTCCTTAAGTGTTCCAATCTGCTCTACAAACAACAGCATCTTTTCTTTGTGTGTACTGTTGTGTTCTTGTATAATTTTTACTCTGTATAAAATGTTATTCTAAATAAATCTATTTATTATATTTTTGTGTTTCTGATTTGATTCTGAGGGGAAATTGTTGGGTAAGATGAACGTCTATTTTGTATGGGGTTTGTAATAAGGCTTTATTGTTGATGTCCATTTTTTTCATTATGTTTTGGATAAACAGAAATTCAGTAATTCACTGAAACATAAAGTCTTTTGATGATCCTATAAATTACTGTAGTCTAAAGCTGCCGGTTCTAGTACCGTATAAATATAACGCGCCGCCAAATATATGTAAGAACAAAATTCAATAAAAATGAATTTTTTTTCTCATTTTTCACCAAAAATCAAGAATATCTGATTAATGCAACTTTTGTTCAAAAAATCACAAAAATTCAAACAAACTAAATTTTTTGAAATTTGCAGCAAAGTATTAAAAAAGTTACATTTTCTTAAAATTTGTTAATAAAATATTAACAAAAAACAAAAATTTTAATAATTTTTTATTTCTGCCAAGCTTCTTTGAAGGAAGTTCTTAACAGAAATCAAATTTGATTTTTGTTAAGCCTTTTTCTTAACAGAAATCAAATTTGATTTTTGTTAAGCTCTTTTCTTAACAGAAATCAAATTTGATTTTTGTTAAGAACGATTTTAGAAAGGAACCGAAAAGTTTTTGATCAAAAAGCCGGCGCGGGGAATCGAACCTCCGCGGTCTGCAACGCAAGCGCGTTTAACGCTTGAGCCATGAAGACAACAAAAAAGTTCTTTTCTTTTTGCCTTTTAAATATCAATGTTTTTTCTTTGGCGTTTTGTGTTCAAAGCCGCACGCTCGTTTCTTTTTTTCTCGCTTGTTTAAAAGGCAAAAAGAAAAGAACTTTTTTGTTGTCTTCATGGCTCAAGCGTTAAACGCGCTTGCGTTGCAGACCGGGGAGGTTCGATTCCCCGCGCCGGCTTTTTGATCAAAAACTTTTCGGTTCCTTTCTAAAATCGTTCTTAACAAAAATCAAATTTGATTTCTGTTAAGAAAAGAGCTTAACAAAAATCAAATTTGATTTCTGTTAAGAAAAAGGCTTAACAAAAATCAAATTTGATTTCTGTTAAGAACTTCCTTCAAAGAAGCTTGGCAGAAATAAAAAATTATCAAAATTTTTGTTTTTTGTTAAGTATTAACATAAATTTCAAAAAAATTCAATGAAACAATACTTATTAACTTTATTCAAAATTTTTGATTTTCTTATAATAATGTTAAACAAGATTCTAAATTTTAGGTTTTATTTAAAAACTGTTATTGCCTTAACAAACTATAAGTTTTAGTTTTTTTGAAGATTTTTGTTTTTACATATATTTGGCGGCGCGTTATATATTACTAGAAATATAAGAATGAGTAAATAATACTCTTATTTTAGTCATGGCTTTACACTCAATTAAATGGAATGGTCATAATATTGAATATGACCATTACCCATACTGGGTACATGGTCCCGGCTCTTTAAGATGCCGATGGGCAACCTGCACATCAACCATCCAATTATGGCGGGTTGATGGGTCACTGACTTGCTTCAGTGAGCTCACCCCCCATCGTCCTTTCTTTCATCCAAGTATGTCTGTTTAAATTATTTCAATTAGAGGAAAGTTTAGCTCAATTGACTTTTTCTCCGTTTCACAAAAAACTTCCAAAAGCTTTATTTAAAAAAGTTAAACTTTCTTCGGATCATTTTAAATGTCAGATTTAGGTTTTGTCATTTAATTTGTTCATTTACTTGTTACACCTGAAAAAAAGAAATGAGTTATTTAAAAAACATTTTTAGGTGGTTCACCACCACAAAATCGGCAATAGCTGCCGTACCAATGGGATGTAGCAGCAGCTGTTCCAGCTGATTTTAGTATGTATTTTAGCTTTCTTTCTATAAAGTCTAGACGAACCTTTTGGCAAGTGAATGAATACTGTAAATAATTTTCGGTGATATCAAAATGTTGTTAAGTATGGAGTCTGCCAAACAATGCAAAAAGTAAAAAGATATTTCCATTTTTTTAGCAAAGAGAAACATAAAAAGGATGTTTTTCGATGGAAACTTTCTTCACATTTTATTTCTAAATGTCCCAAAAGAAGCTACATATAAATTTCTGGATTACGGTAGTTTTTTTGGATAATGAGAAAGACTTCTTGGGTTACTGTAGCTTTAGGGGATCGGAGTAATTTTTATCACCTATTTCCTGGGGTTACTGTACTCTTGTGGCAACCCTTTTTTGTGTTTGCTTGTAATAGATATACAGTATATATTTTCTATATCAATTTCTAATATTTGTTCATTTTTAGCCTACCGTTCATGAATTCAGCCATACTGAAGCTCAAATTGTTCCATGAATGATCTCATCTCCTCTACAAAGAACATCATCTTTTCTTTGTGTGCACTGTTGTATTCTTTTTGTGTAACTTTTAATCTGTATAAAATGTTGTTCTAAATAAATGTATTAAATTAATTGTGTTTTGGATTTGATTCTTTGGGTAATTTGTCGGGTTAAAAAACGTCTGTATTTTGGGGGCTTTGTTATAAAGCTATATTGTTGATGTTAGTTTTCGAGATTTGATTTCGGGAGGAATTAATTGTATTATGTGGCAAATCACAAACAATAAATTTGAAACACAAAAAAAGTTGCAATCAAAATTTTTTAACAAAAAAGTAGCTTTTTTACGTCATCAAAATTCTTTGCTCTCACTTTTTTTATGTATCTATTTGTATTTTTTTGTTATTATTATGTCAAACAAATACAATCCGTTTTTCCTTTTTTTCAGGTTAAGCCCTCTGGGTCGCTGTCTCTTTTCCTTCCGCGCATACTCAAAGCTGGAACGCTGATGTAATAATGACCCTTCAAGTTTTCCCTTTTTTTCTTCTTCTTCCTCTTCTACTTCTATTGTCTGAGTGTTTTTCCGCTTCCGTATAATATTTGCATAGCAGTTTTGATGATTGTTGTTGCGCAATGGATGAAAAATAATGCTATTGAATTGAACTCTCAATTATTACAGCATTTTGACCAACTTGGAAAAAAAGGAAAAAATAAGGTTTTACACTGAAAAGCGAAAGTTTTTCCACTTTTTATATTTTTGGATGGAAGAAAAAAACGTTTATGATATTATTTTTTTATGATAAATAATAATTATGACCAACCATGATGCCATTGATCCTTTGGAGTTACGGTATTTTAAATTAATTGATCTTCGATGGGAGCATGCTCAAAATGCTTTTATTGTAACAGTATGGATTTTGATTGCTTCAGTTGCAAAAATTTGTAAGCTTTATTGTAACAATTGGTTTGATCGCCTGAGGGGAAATGAAAGAGTTTGTCAATAAATGAGCTTAAGCTTAAACTCATTTCTCGATTACTGTATCATTTAAAAATAGGATTGAAAATGAGGAAAGGTTGAGTGATGACCAAAATGTTAAATTTGGATTCATACTAGCTTTGATCTTGCCGCCATTTGATCCAAACTTAAATTTTTTGCGATTTTTTAAATTAATGTTTTCCAATTTCAGTGTTTCACGCCAACAAAAAATTCAGCACAATCATTCCCGATTCGGCTTGTTTAATTATCGTTGGACTAATATTCGGTTTTATCCTTGTCCCCCTTGGCATCGATCCAAAAATCTACGACCTCACACCCGATTACTTTTTTCTATTTCTTCTCTATCCGATTATCTTTGACGCTGGGTATTTTATGCCCTCAAGGCAGCTTTTTAAAAATTTAAATAATATTTTACTTTTTGCTTTTGTTGGTACAATTTTTAATACTGCAGCAATTGGCGGAACTCTTTTTGCTTGTGAAAAATATGGATTTTTTGGAAAAAATGTTCATTTTAATATTTTTGAAATTTTTCTTTTCGCCTCCCTTATCTCAGCAGTTGATCCAGTTGCGGTCATTGCCGTTTTTGAAGAAATTCATGTAAATGAATTTTTATTTATAAATGTTTTTGGTGAAGCTTTATTTAATGATGGCGCGGCCGTGGTACTGTATAATATTTTTAAGCAATTCATTGAAATTGGAGATCCCAAAAGAAATGACTATATTTTTGGTGGACTTTCTTCAATAATTATTATTTTTGGAGGCATTTTTATTGGGCTATTTTTTGCTGTTATTGCAAGTCTGATAACGACCTACGATCGACATAATAAATATTTAGCACCATTGTTTATTTTTGCTCTCTCATATTTAGGTATGTCTTTTTTGATGGGTTAAGCCATTAAGAGGATTAAGGGATATTATTGAAAGCCATATAAGTATTTTATGCAAATTTCTGCTCATAAACTAATCTCTCTCTTTTAGCATATTTAACAGCAGAAATTTTTGGAGTTTCTTCAATTTTTGCTTTGGTCATTTGCGGAATGGCCATGAAACCGTACGTGAAAGAAAATGTTACGGCAGATGAAACAACAACAATTAAATATTTTACAAAATTAATTTCACAATCTTCAGAAGCTGTAATTTTTATATTTTTGGGGATTTCTGCTGCAGTAAAGGTTAAAACAAATGATATTGATTGGAATTCTGCTTTTATTGGTACGTGTAAAATATACTTTAACAACTTTAAAAAAATCCAAATATAATTTTTTAGGTATTACCATCGCTGCTTGTATTTTCTATCGTTCAATGGGAGTAATAATTCAATGTGTAATTTTAAATCGATTTAACACAAAAAAATTTTCCTTTTCTGATATGTTTGTTTTATCTTTTGGTGGGCTTCGAGGTGCCATTGCCTTCGGGCTTGTTTCTTCTATTTCACCGGATATCAAAGCCAAATCCCTTTTTGTTACAACAACAATGGCAGTAATATTTTTTACAGTATTTATTCAAGGCTGTTCAATTAAACCTATTTTGACATGTTTAAATGTAAAACTTGAAGATGAACCCGATAATATTTTAAAAGAGCAAACATTTGATTATTATTTTGGGCATACAATGTCTGGGATTGAGTCTGTTGTGGGTATGCAAATTTTATAATTTATAAGGAACCTGTTTTAGCTCAAAACATTCTTTGCTAAGTTTTAACTAATATCTTTCATTGTTTAATTTTAGGCCGAAAAGGATGGAATTTCCTTCGGCAATGGTATGAAAGTTTAAATGCAAAAATTCTAAAACCGCTGTTAACAAAAAATTACAAAAGACAAAAACATGATTCATCACAAATTATTCGAGCTTATCAAAAGATTACACTTCAAGAAGCAATGGATATTTTACAAAGTGGTCAGCGACCTCTGTCTTCAATGACAAATTATTCTGGGCAACAACAATTTCCACCTTCCTCAACGCCTGCAGTTTATCAACTCTTTAATGGACTGTTAAATCAAAAACTTCGAGAAGAAGATGAAAAAGAACAAAGCAGTGATGGGGAGAGTTATCTCTCTGAAAATTCCATTGGAATTACACTTTACAGTTCTTCTTCGAATTCAAGTTCATCAAGCGGGGGTGGATATCGATATTTTGTTCATTCAAATAATCATTTTCCCCAAAATCCTTTGAAATATTAAAATTTTGTTAATTGTTGTTTGTTAAATTTGTAATGTATTAGTTAATTCTTCTCAAACATTATTATGACCAAATTTGATCAACAGCAAAAATACAGATCAAAATTTTTTTACAAAAAAGCAACAAAAAACAAAAACAACAGTAACAAAATTATTCAAAAATTTTTAGTCGTTGAAGTCGATGTTTGTATTCCCGAACATCATCAAAAGATAAAGTTGGTTGAATTTCAGGAGCAATTGTTAAAAGTTCTTTCAAAGCATCATTCTGTTGAAGGGTTCCCTGGGACCAGACGAAAAAATGAATATGATGTCGATTTTGTTTTCGAATTCGAAATGATATTTGTGAACATCCACTTTTATACTTCAAAAAAACTTCTCTATTGTAAAATGAAGCTCCCAAATGTTGAGGAATTGCAACTACAAAAGCACGACCTCGAACTTTTCGTTGCTTGAAAATATTCGGCTTGCTTAAAGTAAATGGAGCAAATGCAATTCGGCAATATGTATCTTGAGCAGCCTAAAATTGCTAAAGTTAAGTACAGTAATATTTTATAATAAAACTTACGTCATGGATAAATTTCATTTTTGGGTATCGTTCAAGAAATTCAAAAGAACTAATTGAAGCAAAAAAATCAATAAGTGTTTGTCCAAAGCTTGTAACATTAGAAAATTCTTTTTCAATATCATTTTTTGAACGCTAAAAGTATACTGTATTTTATTTTTAAACAACAGAAAAATCTCAAAATGACTTACATTATCCATCTTTAAAAAATACCCTACAGCAATTTTTAAATCCGCCACAGAAGATTCTGCAGAAGAATCAAATCTCTTTAACCATGTTGAAATTCTTCGAATAAATTTTACAATATTTGCCTCAGAATCATTTAAATTAATGTTTGAATCATCGGTAGCAAATTCCGTATCGATTAAATCTTCAATAGGATTTGAGCTAATAATTATATTGCTTTCAGTCCAAACAGCATCCAATGCATCCGAAGCAATCCATGGAAAAGATAAAGATCCACCATCTTCTAAAAAACAAACGTAATTTTTGTTTATTATTACTGTAAAAGAATTACTGTAAGCAACTTTATAAAATGCAACAGCAAGCCTCTTTGCCTTCAAGGATACACAATTAAGAACATGAAAAACAGGATTTCCAACTCCTTCATCAATGCCCTTTTCTCCAATTGATACCAAAAAATTTCGGCGATATCGTTTAAAAATTTCAAACACTTGATTTTGAATTAAAACTTTTGTTGAATTTGCAGTACTATTATCAGCATCAAAATTTCTTAATTTTCCCAAAATTGCACCAAGTTGATTCGAAAATAGTTCACCTTCAGTTTTAATACCGTATACGGATTTTAAGTGCTAAAACTTTTTAACAATAATAATAATTAATATTACATAAATGTTAAAAAATTACGTACCTCAATTTCAGAATTGTAAGTTTTATAAAGTTCAATTGCTTCCGGCTTGTATTCTTCCCACCCTTCAATATCATAAACTGGATCAATTGGTGTCTTTGTATAAATATTTTCATTTATAATATTTGATGAAACATTCCAAAATCGATCACATTTTCGATGAAGCCTTCCAAGTAATCTTGGAGATGTATAAGTTGGTAAATGATCTTTGTCCATAAAATCTGGGAACCAATCGATTTTATCATCTTCAAGGATATCTTTAGCAGGAATGCCACTTTTAAAATAATTAACTGCAAGATCGGCATTTTTAGCCATGTCAATTACTTGTTTATGCTCGAGAGAATGAAGATCAGAATGTGCCAAATGGCAATTTGAAATTTTTGCCAAAAAATCATTCAACATGTATTCATAGCGAAAATGAGCAGAATTCTCTGGAAGATCTTCAATTCTATCAATGGCAGGATTGGAGACAGTTGGAGTATAATCGGAAGCAGCTTCGCTGTGATCAAGTAATAACTCGGGATCCCAAACAACAGAATACTCATCACCATCCAAATCGCCGCCACTCATTTCATCTGGATGTGGTCGGGTGCCATTATTTGGAAATACAATTACATCACAAAGATGATGCAATTCTGGGATATCAACAGCTTCAAGAATTCGAAGATCACCAAAATTATAAATTGGATTTCTTGAAACAGCAACTTTTCCTAAACGATGTTATTAGTTATTGCAATAATTGTTGATTTGTTGTATAAATGGTATACTGTATGAAAGATTATAGAGAAAACACTGTAATCGTTAATACTAACCTTTACAAACAATTTTTTCATTATCACCAAACATTGTACTGATATGCTTACTGTATTGAACAAAAACGTGCCCTTCTTTTAAAACACCAGTGACATCAACAATTCCTAACATAGATCGTCCAACATCAGATGGCAGAGAAATTTGTTTATAATATTGTAGGGATCCTAAAACATACACAACAATCAATCATGAGGTTCTAGATATATACTGTAGATAGGATACTGTAGCTTTATTACAGAGCTACAATAGTCATAAATTCAAGCAAGCAAACATAAGCTACAGTAATTCATTGAATAACAAAAACATACTCAATTGTTGCAAAGCTGCGGCAGTAACCATTGATCGAAAGAAAGGTTCATTAATCCAAATTTTTCGAAAACTTTGTTGAAAATTTAAATAACTTGGAAGTTTTTTCAAAGCATGATTAAATCGTTCATTTCCGGTTAAAGTTGATGTAATTTGATAAAGATTAGCAGTAAAAAGTTCATTAACTCTTTTATTAAATCTATTTGAGAGTCCTTGCTTCAATTCTGCCTAAAGTAGGTTACTGTAATGAAACATTATAATACTTATAAGATAAAATAAAACATACTTGATCCCATAAATTAATCAATGGTTTATTAAACCTAACAATAGCAGCAGCAGAATATTTAACAATTCCAAGTACAACTTCCATAGATTTTGAAACATCAAACTTTTTTTGCGAATCACGAAAGAGAACAAGTTTATCTCCACCCGAATCAATCAATAACGGATGTTTGTCATCAATCGATAAAACGCCTTTAAAACCAAGGCAACGAATTTGGAATGCTGATGGTAAATATGAAAGTTTGAAATCATCTTTGATTGAATTTGCAAATTGAAGTGAAATAATTCCAACACCATCGGAAAAGCAATATTTTTCACCAGCTGAATTTCGTGATTCTGACATATAATCTGGAATTACAGTATACTCATGAGGTTCAAGTTTATGTTTGACTTCCTGAAAAAGGTTGTTAAGATTTTAATATTACAGTACCATTAATTATCGATTAATTTTTTAAAAACTAAACATCCAAATTTTACGCAACAGATTTTAATTAGAGATACATTAAACCCACCTTTGCAGATGTAAAATATTGTCCAACTCTTGCTGCAGTTTTTGATGAAGGTTCACGTTTAAACTTTCCAAGTGATTTCAAAATTCTAACAATTTCATTCTTATCTTCTGTTTGATAAAAGTAAGAACCATGTTCCCGAAACATTGAATTTGAACGTGCCAAATCAAAAAATCTTCTTCCAGCAATTTCAATGCCCTCCAAGCCAGGCTTTAAAACTGCGTGTTTCATCATTACAGGATCTTGTTTCATCATTTGCATATTTTCATCACGAAATTTTATTTGAATAAATTTATCAGCATCTCCAAGAAGCCGAAATGCCCGAGAACTCATCAATTGCATAGGTGGACAACAAATTTTTCGCGATGGTGTAATAATTACCTGTTAAAATTACAGTAATCGTATAACAAATGCAATAAAAAAATTGTACTTACAGTACGCATCAAAACATAATCTTCACCAAAATTTGTTAAAATCGGTCTAGGCTCTTCAATTATTTCCATCATTGGTTGAAGTTTTAAGGATGCATGAATTCCAATTAAATATGCTTGAGCATCTGCTAATTTTTGTTGTTCAACAAAATCACAAAGTTTTTGAAGATATTTTTGTTGATGAAAATGATAGCATCCAAGATCTCCACAATCCATAATCGATTGAATACTGTATTTAATTTCCCATGGCCAAGCAGCAGGAATCTTTGGAGGATTAAGCAATGATAAATTAGGTGATTGTATTTGAAGAGGCAACGGAAGGAAGATAATCGGGCAAGCAACAGCTAAATGAAGATGACTAATAAAATCTCGTCGTTCTTCAGGTGACTAAAAGCATGGATATTAGAATTGATAGTTAATGGTTTGTAGTTGAGTGGTCCAGTGATTGGTCAACCGAAACACAATATTTGGTTCAAAGTTCTACTCAATTGAACATCAAATACCCTCCAAGTAATTAAATACAGTAAAATCTGTAGGATAAATAAGAAAAAAACTAACTTCAAATAAAAGATTCATTCGTACAGCTGAACTTTTTATTAAACGATCCCAAAATTTCTCCCCAGGTAAATCAAAAGCTCGAATAAATGGATCATTGCCTAAACTGAGATAAACTCTTGGCGGATATCCAATTGCAATAGTCAATGTAAGATGATTCGAATTAATGCATGAAGTTGGTATCCAACCACATTCATAACCCATATCATTATCTGATTCATATGTTTGATCGTCATGTTGATGAACATAAATTTTGATAAAACTTGAATAATCAAATTCTAGCTTGAAATCTGCCTCTTCTTCATTAATTTCTTTAAGAAATATAAATCGTAAATATTGCTGATCATGATACCAATTTGTTCGAGGATATTTAATTTTCACATGACCACCGTACATTTCTGCCATTGAAGCATAGTAATCACTGATTCCATGATCCACTGGTTCAGCATCAACAACATTTGTTGTAGGCATAAAATTAAAATTATACAAAAATCCACAATCAAATTTTATTGTTTCAATATTTTCTGATGCACATCTAAAAAGAGGAGAAAAAGATTACGGTATTTAAGAGGTCAAAATCCTAAGTCGAATGGATAAGGTCGGTAAAAACATGCCATAAAGATTAGTTTAATCCTTTCTGCTTCAAACAAAAACCCCAAACTTACTCAACTTGAGCAGGAAATAATAAATCATGAGGAAATTGAAGATGAATTTTACAAATATCATTTAATCTTGGATAATAATATTCAATGAATCTCTTCAAATCATAGTCATTTTTACAAGCATTTGCATCAAGTACAATCTTTGAAATTAAAGCACTTCGAATTTTAACATTTCCAAGTTTTTTACAAACTTTTTCAATTGCCTAAAATGTACCACTTTAATTTAAAAATATTATTTAAAACATTTACCTGCTTCAAACTTTCAAAATTTGTAGGTTCTAAAACAATAATCTCAAAAATTTTATCATCAATAAACATCGTTTGTTTTGGTTTGATTTTTTGAAGATGAAGAAAAAGTGTTGCATCAAAAATAACACACACTACTTTTTTTGTTGTTTCGCTGTTATTCGTTTGTGACCAGTTGGTTGTAAATAAACAAACGCAAAAAAAGAAGAAACAATTTGTTTCAAACAAACAAACAAAGTGATGATTGAAAAAAGCAGCAGCAACTGTCTGCGTCCTGCAGAAAAAAATGTTTTTTTCCAGTCAAATTTGCAAACGCTTTTATCAAAACGCCAAAATTCCCGCGCGTTTTTAAAAATTGAATGACAGTAACCAGGATTAGATTTAACAAACATACATAAAAGATCATTTTAATTAAATTTAAACAAAACTTTTTTTCGCTTATAAAAACTGACGTAAAGATTAAAATAGAGTTTTAAACCTTATCAATCCGTTTGATACATGAGTCTTTGAAAGCTTCAAAAGAAAAAAGCCGCCATGTACGGTATGAAAGAAAAAAAAAGAAATTGTGATGCAATTGATCGAAAATTCAGTTGCAACAAAAACAAATTTTATAATTCTATGCTTTTTATTTGTTTTTAAAAAACATTTTTATTTTATTAAAACTTTTAAATCTTTGACTCGATGAAATACATTTTGCTGAAAAAAGTTTTTTAAATGGTTAACTGTTTTAAGACCAAACCCCAAAAATACCGATGGTTCAAAAAGCAATAAAAATAAAGTTTTAAGAATGTCCTTACAGTTTCAAAAAAGACAAATTTACAAATGTAAATCAAAAAATGAGTATACCTTTGTTTCTAAATATAACCCCGACTGCATAACAGAAAAATGTGACTTCTAATAAAAATTAGAAGTCATAATTATTCTTACTTCTTTTTAAGAGTTTTGTAAATGTGACTCGTTCATTAAAAATTATTATTATAGCTTTTTCAGAAAATTTTTAAGTAATATTTAATTTTCATGTTTTTCCTTGTACACTACAAGGCTATAATTTAATGTAAAAAGGCAACCCATTTTTGAATTAAATTAACTTCTAACTTTGTTTGTTAAAATAAAACATTTTATGGCTTTTCTAAAAATTACAAAAAATTTTAAAATTTTAATTTTATTGGTCCTTTTCTAAAACAATTTCCAAAGCAGATAATCACTTGAAACTTTGAGGAGATAAAACATTTTATACCTTTTTTGAGGCAAAATTCTTATATGTCGTGAACAAGTTTTTTATTTAAATTACCGTACTCCTTTGAAGTTTTTTAAAAGACTCTTTTTTACGAACTTTCTAACAATTATTTTGTTTCCAGATTTTTCACTTTCCTGATTTTAAGTCATTGCTAATATTTATTGCGTGTGATTCAAAGTAAATATTAAAGAATATTCAATTACGTACTTCATATTTGTATATTTTATTCAAAAATGTCTACAGAAGCTTCAAAAGCTCCAGAAGTTACAGAAAATGCTCCAGAGATATATATGGTTAAATTGGAAGATCTTCCTGATGCTCTTCGACCTTTTTTTGTTGAAAAAAAGCCAAAAACAAATCCCAAAAATACCGATGGTTCAAAAAGCAATAAAAATTCAAACAATTCTTCTTTACCTGAAAATGAGAAACCAGAAGATTCTCATTGTTGCTTTTTCTGTTTTCAAATTTTTGTATGTTTTTGGTGTTCAAGTAGAAACGTTAAAGTTTACGTTCAAGAATAACTAAAATTTCTAAAACTTTTAGTGTCGTTAAAAATTCAATAAAAACAGCTTATTTCTAAAAATTTAATTTTATTAAAATTAATAAAATAAAATTTATGTGAATTTTGTGTCATGCAACAAGTTTATTACAGCAAGAAAAGCAAAAAGGTCTTTCAAATAATTTCTTTAATTAGGATTATTTTTAATTGCTGTTTTATTCCAACATTCATTTTACATTTTAAAAAACTATGGTTGTGGAGATTCAGATTACTGTAATTCCATCATGCGAAAAATGCAAAGATTTTTTATTTCACTAGGTATTATTGTTATTCCAGATAAACAATATACAAAAACAAGATAATAAGAGATAAAAAGAAAGATAAACATGATATAAAAAACAAAATACTTACAAAATTAACAAAAAAATGAGGGAAAAGAGTTAAAAAATCTAATAACTAAAACATATAAAGAAAAAGTTTCCTTTGTTTTATTTGTCATGGTTTATCCGGGGCAGAAAAGAAGAAGCAATATTAGAAGAGAGATGTGACCCGTAATCAATTAGTTAAAAAACAAGTGGTTGAGTAAATTCATCGAAAATGATGATAATTAATAGCTGAATGATTTAAGCTTGAGTCTGAAGATTTAATTTACTAGTACGTCGACGTTCAAATAGATTATTACCAGATGTTTGAAGAGTTTTGATGTAACAAGTTTCATCACCAAGTCGCATCATATCCAAAGCTCGATTCATTTCTTCTTGAATTGAATGAAGTCGAGGCGCTTTTACAATTGGTTTCACAAAGGTTCGAGCTGAAATGGTTGCATCAGTTTTTCGAGAAATTGGCATTCGAATTGTTGGTGGCATATCTTCTACAGTATCTCCATCAGGGGTATGTTCTTTGTCAAAATACTGTGGTTGCGGTGATTCAGAATCAGAAAGTCCAGAGTCAGAACTATTATATGGAATTGAAAGGCATTTTTGACGAGTAATAAATGGAGTATCCATTAAATCTTCAATTGAAGTTCGTTGTGTTGGATCAGTGAGAAGAAGATGACGGATTTCATCTTTTGCTAAAAAAAGTACAGTATGCTTATATAATATTTTACATGAAATAATAACTTACTTGATTCTGAGATACAATCCCATTCATCATGTGGAAAAGCATATAGACCAGTGGTGATTCGTTGTTGCATTCCAGGTGAAAATGGAAGACCTTTCATGGAATAAAATGGTGGATATCCAGAAAGAAGAATATACATTACAACTCCCAAAGACCACATATCACATGATTTGTCATATTTATCTCTCGAGAGCACTTCAGGTGGAGCATAAAAGGGAGTACAACATGGTGATTCCATGAGATGATTTCTTTCAGGTCGTTTTGCGAATCCAAAATCTCCAAGTTTATAAACACAGTTTTCATCATCAACAGTTGTACAAAGAATATTTTCAAGTTTAATGTCACGATGTGCAATATTAATATCATGAAGATACATAACAGCAGAACCAATTTGTTTGATAATTCCAGCAACTTCTATAATGAAAATGATAAATGATAAGATTACGGTAATGATAAGTATATACTTACTTTCTTCAGAATATGGTTCACTTCCTTGTTTCTCAAAACGAGTTAGCAAATCTCCACCTTCACAATATTCTAATACAACCAACAAACATTTGACACCATCAAAAGTATTTTCATAGATATCAATAATGGAGACAATATTCTCATGATTACAAGTAAGAAAATGGAGTTGAACTTCTCGACGAGATTTTGCACCATCTCGAAGAACTTTTAAAGCATATTTTTGTCCAGTTTTGAGGGAATAACAGGCCATAACTTTACCAGATTCTCCAATACCAATAATTTCATGTGCAACTTGATAGTCATCAGTAATGGAGGTTAAATGTGATGGAAAGGTTGTTGCAAATGGAATTTTTGATGATGGTTGACCAACTTCTTGTGACTCGGGAACTGCTCGAGATGCACAAACACATAAACGTTTTTGTTCTTGTGTAATTCCAGCAACTTCTGCATCATCATCGTCATCAGAGAGATCAAGTTCCATATTTGAGGTAGCATCAAGGCATAAATTACGCTGAAAAAAAAGGTGGTAATAATTAATGGTATGGTAAGACACATAATGCCAATCAATAATGATTAGCTACTAATTAATAACATGAAGCAATAGTGTTAAAAATGTAAAAACATACTTGTACAGTTGTTGGAGTATCAGGTGCAAATTCGATATTCATTGGTTGATTAACAATTTGATGGCCAACATATTGTTCAGATGATTGTCGAACATTAGAAAAGAAAGGATTTTCATTATTCATTGATGAACTTGATAAAGTTGTAACTGAGACTCCAGTATCAGGAGTAATCATTTCATCCATTTCAAACATCATTTCCGTCATCTTGAATATTATTTAATATAATTGAATGTTAGTTAAAATAAATAAATCTAATGTGGATTGAAGAAGAAATTTGTTGATATCAAAGGTGGACGAGAGGTTCGATGAGCGTGCACAAATCTATGCACAGTTAGGCGAGAGTGTTGAAATCGACAAAATAGATTCAAAGCAGCCAGTGTATCAAATCTTCTTTTGTTTTATTTTAGAACATCAAATAATTTATTTTGGAGAGCGTAAAAATTGTGGTAATAGCAAGGAAATATAATCAGCAAACTGAAAAAATAAAAAATTTGTAGGGTTAAATAAAAAAAGTGTATGAAGAAGGGATAGAGAAATTTCGCGTACGTATAATGCACCCGATCGCGTGCGAAAGGCGGAGCCTTTGAAAAAGAAAAAAAAACATTGAAACAAAAAAAGACACGGCAGCCCCGAACAATAGAAAAATGAAAGTGAACAAACGCGTGCTAAAAGGTCAAGTGCTTTTAAAATCTTTTTTTCTATTGTTTTTTTTGCAAAAACCAAAGTTTCAGATCTCAGCTTCAAGACCATCTTTTTTGATTCTTGTTTTTCCTACCCGTTTGTTGAGCTAAATAAAAAATATTTACCAAGATTTTTAACATTTAATAACCTAGAAGCTGAGATATTTAAATTTTTATGCATTTTTACAGCAAAAAACAATAGAAAAAAGCTTTGACCTTTGCAAAAAAAATTTGCTGAAACAATAGAAAAAGTGAAAAAGAAAAACCACTTGACCTAGTTTTGATTTTTTTTCACTTTCATTTCAGGGCTGCCGTGAAGAACAGGGGTGGGGTGAGAAGAGATGACGATTTTGATAATAAAGAAAAAACACGCTTTGCTTCAATTTTTTTTTCAGTCGTCGGCAAATGTTAAAAAAATGAATTATTTAATGGGCCACGCGACGGAGAAGAAAAAGGACACGATTGAAGAGGAAAAAAAGGATCAAGGAATATCAAGTTTTTTTAAAGTGTGGAAGTTTTTTGGGGGTGATTTCCGGTAAAGGAAGCACACATCAAAAATTAAATTTAATGTGAAAGTTAACACTAATTTAGGAATTAGGTGGTAGAAAAAGATCAACCCACAATTGATATGATCTAATTAAATGATTAAAAATGTACTTAAAAGCGCAACTAAAATGCATAGGCGCGACTACAGTATTCAAAAACTTACTGTATTACGGTATTACAACTACTAATAAAACTTAGTTTTCAGTTTTCAGCAAGAAAAACCTTTAATAACAGTCTCTTCCAACAGTTTCATCTATTTTTATAGACATTTAAAAGTACTATCACAAAAATCATTACATTTGTTTTCTAAACTCCTCCCGAACTTACTTCTAACTTCTTCTCCAAAGTTTTTAAAAACAAAAACAACTCCAACATATATTTTTTTTTACTTCCCTTTTGCAGTTTGACACAACTAGTTTCGGTGTTATCTTTTTTAGGCTATTAATTTCCAGTTAAGACACATAAAATTTTTCAAAAGAAAAAAGTTAAAAATGTTTATCTAAGATTTGGCGAATGTCTTCTTCTTCATATTTTAGTTTTTCTTCTTCGTGCATGAGTACTCCTCATCTTTTTCTCATCATCATCAGCAGTTAGTTAAAGGAGTCTAATTTAGAGATGGGCAGGGAACACTTTTTCCTTTTCTTTCTTTGACATTTTTTTGGTTACAGTAACGAAAAAACGATTTTGCGCATACTTTTTTTTGAAGATTAACAATCTGACCTACCAGACGTATTTTTTTACGCTGATTCCGAATATGCCACTTTTGAAAAGTTTTATCCGGGGCAAATACCCAAAATTTGCATTTTTTGATGTTTTTACAGGAAAACATTTTCACTGATTCCAGCTGATTCCATGAATTTAGTACCATTCGATAGACCTTCGAAAAATACATCTTGGGTGAAAAAGAAAATCACGCGAAATCACGCGAAAAAATATTACAGCGATCGCAGAGCTAGATTTGTATAAAAAATGCTTGAAAAACAAAGGAAAGAAAAGAAAATGAACTTTTTTGGCCACGCGCCTCAAAAAAATGCATTCTTTTTTGTGCAAAAAAGAAAAGGAAAAAGTGTTCCCTTTTCTTTTTTTCAACCAAAAATTTTTGTTTTGTTGAATTTTAAAATGGTATTTTCGGCATTTTAACTATTTTTAATAATTTTTTTGATTTTATTTTCGGTTTATTCAGGTCTGAAAGTACCTTGACGGAACAATAAAACAATTTTTTTTCAACTTTTATTTTTGACTTGCCCATCTCTAGTCTAATTCCAGCAATCAAGAAGATGATGATGTGACTTGAATTATTGCTGTATTGATTGTTTCATTCGTCATCATCCCTCTTCCCCAAAAGTTTCAAAGCAGCGTGGGAGAAAGAAAAGAAAGCAAAAAAGCATTGTTGAAAATTGAAAAACGAAAAATTAAAAATAATATTAAATTCAAACCCAAAAAAAAGAATCGAACGATTAAAAATTTTATTTAATTGTTTCAAGGGCGCGGTTTTGTTTTTAAACAAATACAAAAAAGACAAAGAACAAAAATTATGTGTTTAAAATTTTTTATCAAAGAAATTGAATCGAAAAAAAGAGGGAGGATTAAAAAAAAGCAACAAAATGTCTGTTTGAATTTATTGTTGAAAAAAATTGTAAGATTACAAAAAAAGCAATGTTAAACTTTTGTTCTTTCTTTTATAACATCGCATTTGAGATGAAAAATGATGCAACGTCATTGAAAAATTTCAATCAAAAACCAAAGAATTGAATCGAAAACTATTGGCTATGAAAAAGAGCAACAACCAAAAAGGAAAAAAAAACGGGGAAACACCATTTCATTGATTTTTTCGATTTTCTTTTTTTGTTTTACACTTTTATTTTAGCATTTTTATATTTTTTTCTCACATTTTTAGAAAGCAAAAGAGCATCATCTTTTTTTTGAGTCTAGTCAGGCAGGTGCTAACATAAAATAGGAATAGAAAAGGACATGCTTTTGAAATACTATTTTTAGGGCCAAAAAATGAAAGTGCAAAGTTTTTGAAACTTTTTTTAGAAACAACAGATCATTCGATTTTGTTTTGTTTCAAAAATGGGGAGATTCGAGCAAAGTTTCATCTCTTTTTTTCTTTCTGTCATCGGCTTTCGGCTGCTGGATGGAAAGCTGAGAGTTGGTTTAACAGCAGATAGAAAGTTAGTGTGATGATGACAAATTGACACACGCGTATTTTCTTCCTTTCAGCAAATTCAGCCATCCAACTTCCCTGTCAATCCTTCTCATCCAACAAGTCAGCCGTGAAACAATAGCTCCTTGAAACATAACATTAAATTAGCTTTTAACCTTTAACCATCTTCTTCACTTTTTTCAAGTTTAAGGGATTATTTAATGAGATTGGTTTTATGCAATTTATCTTTTTCAAAAACGTTAAAGTTTTTTTCATTGCCTGCTTATATTTTCTTTATATTGATTAGCCGAAGAAGAAAAAAATAGAAGAGATGAAAGACAGATGAAATTAAAGATGGGGAAAAAAGGAAATGAAAACAGAATATTAAAGTTGAATTTGAGATGAACATAAATTATTTGTCTTTCTATCTCATGATTATTTAGGTACTTTTTTTTATTATCCTATGTGGGAGGAAATGGATTCAATTACACAGTTTTAGGGATACTGTAACAGGAAATGAGAGAAAGAAAATAATACTTACACTTGAAAATTTGAATTGTTTTGGTTTTTCGTACCATAAAAAATACTAAAAAAGCTTTTTTGCCATTCAAGACCTTAGTGAAGATTCTTATTTTAGCCTTTTTAAAGTCTAATTTTGATCAATAAATTAAAAACAAATTCAACATGTTCAACACTTACCGTAATCCTCCAACCTTGATTTTTTCAGGTCCATTTTTAAAAATTTAAAGCAAAACTGAACAAAATTGAAAACCCCTACACCTCCTTAAATACCAATAATATCACCTATCTCTCAAACCTAAGATGATGGGATTGCTCCACCCACTTTTATCTTTTTTTCATCTCACATGTTTGAAGAAAGAAATGAAAAAGGGTTTCCATCTGTTTTTTTTGTTTCTCTCGAACAAAGTCCATCTGTTTTTTTTTTGTTGTTTAGTGGTTTTCACATTCACAGATTTTTTAGACTTTTAAAAGTATAAATGATTAAAAGCGAACACGAAAATAAAAAACTAATACAAGATGATACAAGAAAATATAACATAAATAGTATAAATATAGATCAGTTTAAAAATAGTATCAATCCCGACGACCTTAATTTTTCTTATTAGACAAAATATCTGTTTAAAGAATATAAAAAAAAGAGATAAAAAAAGGAAAGCATTGCGATTGCGCGAGGGTGGAAAAAGATATAAATGCTGCAAAACTAATATAAGAATGGTGTTCCTTGAAGATCTTCCAACGTCATTGGTCTTAGAATCGAAAGAAAAAAACCAAATCAATTTCGGGTTTTTCTTCTACTTTTTATTTGGTGGTGGTTTAAAATTAATTTTTTTTAGTATAAATACGTTTGTATTTGTTTCTATTTTGGAGTTAGGCAGCAGCAGCAAGGCCGTTACAGCTGAAAACCAAAATCATCATCGAGCAGCAGCTGTAGCATTAAAATCAGTTAAAAAAGAAAAAGAAGTTAATGACGATAACACTACAACGCGTTTTCCACACTTTTAATCATGCGCTGCGTCTCTTCTTTTCTCGGTTCTTTTTTTTTCTTTCACGACAGAGTTAAAAAAAGAACAGAGAAAAGAAGAGACGCAGCGCATGATTAAAAGTGTGGAAAATGCGTTGTAGTGCGATAATGATCAGAGATGATTGAAAAACAACGAAAAAAAAGTTTTATACAAAGTTTTTTTTTTGGCGGTGAACAAAAAAAGAAAAAGTGTACTTTGTACGATCGCGATCAAATATATTTTTATTTACTGCTCCTGCTACTATTGCCACCCTGGCTGGCTCAACATAAAAATTAAGCGCTTAAAAATATGTTTCACAGAAACAAAAAATATAAGCAAAATTTTTTCTTCCTCGTGACACCCGGCCAAAGGGAAGAAAAAGCAAAATGGACATTGCACTTTTTTTAGAAAATGTAAAAAAAGCGTAAAAGCAGCAAAAAAAGTCAGAGAGACCATGTTTACCCTGTGGCAACACCCAAAGGGCTTTTTTCAACTGAATTGAAAAAAGAACATCTTTTATTTTTTTCTGCATCATTTTTTTGGGGGGACAAAATCTTGCTGCTGCTATTGTTGCTGCTGCCAGCTGAGAGTCATGGTTTAAACAATGTGAATGTTCTATGGAACTGTGAAAATATAAAATATATGTTTTTGCTTTTATAGAAGCGAATTTCATGCATGCAAAAAAGATTTAAAGTGTCATCATTCTTTGGAAAAAATGAAAAGAAACAAATGTTTGGAAAAAGTGGTTCCAATGAACATTAATCATTTTTTTAAATTGCTGCAAAAAGGGAAAAACAAAATTTTGCAGAATCGTGAAATATCAAATTAAAATCGTGCTCTAATTTTAAACTGTATTTGGGTTTTTAACTATGAGATAAATGGTATTTTTTAAGTAAGAAAGTTAAATATCAAATTTTAAGAGTAAAGTTCTTGATCAAGTTTTTGTTTGTTAAGTCAGAATATTCTATTTAGTCGTATCTAGAAAAAGCTAAAGAAATAATTAACATTTGAAAAAATGAGTGCTCTTTAAACTGCTGAATTCTTGAAATCTAAAGCTTTGAACTAGCTAAAAAGATGTAAGGAAAAATTTTTGAAACAATCAATCGATACTCACAGGGTTAGGGTGGGATGTACTGGTCAAATTAGACATTGAAAAGCGGCATTTCACCTTTCATCTTTTGAAATTTTCCAAAGTAAGAGTCCGAGCAACATTGAGGTATCTTACCTTTTTAAAGCTTTATTTCTGCACTTGCACTTTTAAGTTTCTCATATAAAAAAACTAAAAAACAATAGCAAGTAAAATGATGGATTATAGAAAGAAAAGAAAAGAAGGTATACATCAATGCATCAAGAGCATTGTTATGTTTTTTCTCTTTTTATTTTTGAAAGAACAAAAAGAAACAACTGATAATTTTTGGCGGCGGTCACAAACTTCGTTGAAGAGCAATAAAAATTGTATTGTTTACTTCTTCTTCTACATTATAGTTTTAGACAAACGGGACAAAGTTAAAGTATTTTTGTTCAAGGTTTTTCCATCACGTGGGAGATCCAAAAACATAAAGGAAGGAGAAATTTTAGACAATAGAAAAATCAACAACAATTGTTTTTCTTCTAGAGTTTTCAAGAAAAATTATCAATGTGGTTAATGAAATTTTGTTACTGTTTATCAAACAATAATAATAATATTTTTAATTGACTACAGTAGTTTGTATTTAACCTGATCAGGTAGAATGAATATGAAATTGAATTATGCTTTTGAAATTCTTTATTGAATTTTATGAAATTATCAATTAAGCCTGGTCAATCTAGAAGGTATCAGGAAGTGACTTTCCAAAATACTTCTGGAAATTTTTCGGCGGTTTCTTTTTTGAAACCTTTTTATTGTTTTTGTTTCTTAAAAAGATTGATTGATTAAGTAATGATGACGTAAGAATAATGGAAAGGCAGTTTGTTGAATTTTATAAACGCAGTTAAAAAGCAAATGTTTAAACATTCAAAAAACGACCAACGTAAATATCGTTTTTTGTTATCATGATTTTGATCGAATCGAACCACCTGTTGCTTTTAAAAAACATTTTTTTGTTTAATCTCAAATCATCAAAAAGTGCAAGTGTACAAAAATCAAAGAATTTCTAAAGATATTAAGTTTTTAATGATAATAAACCGTTTTTTTGATTACTGTAATGTGCATTTAAAAGATCAAATATTGATCATTTTTTCAGAGAAAATGAAGCGATTAATTTACTTAAGTTGCTGCCATGGGATAAAAGAAAACAAAAACAAAAATAAAAAACATCGTTGACGGTTTTTGTTGTTTTTTTTTCGGGGGACAAAAAGTTTTGCTGAAGAATCAAAGCACAAAAAAAAGTTTTTAATTGATTAAATGTTGTTTGCAGACTTAAAGGCGCCCCCAAGAGTGTCATTTGTTAAAAAAAATAACCGAGTTTTTTATATCCTTGAAAAAATTTGTCGAAGACATCAAACATCGTTATTTTTTAAGTAATGGGTTTTACTACTCTAAGAGGATACTGTAAATGTGGTATTAAAACAATGCTTTATCCGATTAATGAAAATTGTGTTTTGAAGGTCTTAAATATAAATGCTGTAAGTACACCAAAAACATTTCGTTTGGCTAAAATGATAAAAGTGTGGTCACAGATACTGTAGGTATTATTTGAACTCTCACCACAACAATAATTAATCTAAAACATCAAAGCATAAACCGCCAATACTTTTATTTCACATTTTTATTGCATACACAATCATTAAAAACAATCAGAAAAACTTTATGCATTAAATTCTCACTTTTTTGTTGCTGCTTTAAATTATCTCTTATCAGTTCTTTTTTTTTTGAAGGGTATCATTTCATTGTTATTTTCTTTTTAAAACTCTTTTTCCATTTATTGTTCTTCATTGTTCAATCACTTCCGATTCAAAATGCACCCAGCCTTTGTGTTGTAAATTTTTTATTATTGTCTTAACAATAAAAAATACAAAGTAAAAACATTTTTTATTCTTTGTAGTTCTGTCATCGATCAAATCAAAGCAAAAATGATCGGAACAAAGCATCGGGAAAAAACTTCTTAAAATTTAAAAATCGCTTCTTTTGCCTGATGTTGCACTCACTCATTTAATTGATCGTTGAAACTTTGAATCATAAAAATTTTAACATTTCCTTGAAAAATCAAATGTTTCTAAAAAAGGACAAAACAAATGTTGCAACCAATTGTAAATGACTTTTTCCGTTCACGAGGTTATTTTAAGTTTAAATGAACTTTGATAAATCACTTTTGTCTTAAACTTTATTCATTTTTTGCAATAATTATTTTTTATTTATGACTTTTTTTTGGAAAAAAAATATATTCATTTTTTGGACATAAATAATTTTTAAGAAATAAAAGAGTTTTTTCAAGCATAAAAATTGCTGAAATTTTCTTATCAATTTTCTTCCTTGATGATATTGTTTTTATTTGGATTGAAAAGTAAAAAGGAGACGTAAAAACTTTGACTTGGTTTTTAGTTTTTTATTCGAATCAAAGCAATCAAAAAAAGGTAATAAAATTCAATTTCAAAGGGTCTAATTTTTTGTTTTATGAGGTATTCTTCGGGAAACAGAATTTTATTGACGAATGTTCCGGGTGTGTCAAAAGCATGAGATGAAAATTTTGTTATGGTTATGACACATAGTTTTTGGATAAAAATTTAAGCGCAAAGTGTCTGTTGCAAAAGTAGAAAAAAAAACATGGAAAAAAACTTAATAGTTTTAATTCAAACGAGGATATTGTATGCACTTCCTCGTTGGATACTATATTTATATAAAGTTTGGTATTATAATACCAAACTTTAGTTAATTTGCATAAAACATTTTGTCTTACGTAACGAATTGGTTTGATTCGATTAGTTCATATTTAAAACGCATTTAAAAAAAGATTAAAACCTTAAAAACATTTTCATCCATTTTAAATTGCATCACCGTTGTTTAAAAATTTTTACAAAAATTGCATCATTTCAAGCTACAAACTTATTTAACAAAAATGTTACAACATTTTTTCAAAGCTTGCAAAAAACCAATACTAAAAAAGTGTAATGTTTTTTATTTTTTCTGAAAAATTGCGTTTCAATGTAACATTAAAAATTTCCTTTCCTTTTGGTTTTTTATTAACAGTAAAACACAGATCTTTTCCTTTTTGAAATCAATCATTTTTTTGCAAAACTATAAACTAAAACCATTTTTCTAACGCGAAATCAGCAGTTTTTTTCATCAACAAAATTATTAATAGCTTTTTTTGGAATGATTCAATTTTATGTTTCCTTTTTTTGTTGCTGATGTAACAAGAACTTCCGATTGTTTTTAAAGTTTTCAACCTTGAAAGATTCACTGCACCCATTTAAAAATAGGCAAGTTTAGGACTTACCAAAAATTTAATATTAAATGATGTTGATTTCATTCGAGAAAGACTTGATCGTATGACTTTTTCTTTGGTGACGAGCTCATCATCATGATATGTGTCATATTTGGTCGAATCACCCACCCCATCATCACCAGAGGCTAAACTTCAAAGTCATCTGTCATTCATCAATTTAAAGATACTTTTGAAGAAATTGAAAAAACAGGGGTGGAAGATTTCTGAAGAAGAAAACATTGTTTCAAGGAAATACATTTATTTTAAAAAACAAGATGTTGTAAAGTAAAATAAGGGCAAAAATTTGATATTTCAAAGAAATTTGCACTTTTGAGGGACTTTTGTTTCTTTTTAAAGACATTTTGTAGAAGTTACAGTACCCTTCTACATGATGATTTTCTGCATGATGATTAAACATTACCCATTTGTAGATGATGTATCTGATGACAGAATGATGCGATCGTCTCACATTTTCACATTTTTCTGCTATCACGAAAAAATCTGTCGCCACGTGGTGGAAATAAAGACATTTTTATGGGGTTTTCCGTCTTGTGTTTTTTCATTTTTTGCACTGTTTGAAAAAAATTAAACGTTTCAATGAAATACTTTTTTTGATCAAATCTTCTTTTTTCAATCAATGATAAAAAATTAACTTTGAAAAAATCAAAATGCAACTTTGCTTCTTTGAATAAATGAATGAGTGACACTGTATATCAGCAGCAACAAAATAGATCAACAATCATTTTTTAACCATCAGTGAGAAGATTTAAAAGTGTATATTGTCTAACATCGATAACAATTTCAAAGATACAAAAGAAAACTAAACTTTATTATATATAACGTTTTTTATTTAAGAAAAACAGTAAATTTTTAAAGATCATAAATCAATTTTGTATAAAAAATGAATGAATGAAAAATTTGATGGGATCTTTTTTTCAATTTTAATTGATTAAAATTTTGATATGAACAAAGTAAATGAATGATAAAAAAGTGGTAAAAATGAGATAATTTTTAGTGGATGATTATAAAAATAATTTGTGGATGCCGCAGACATGACTCCATTGCATTTATCTCCGAGACAACTGAAAATTATTACAAATATTACTTGAATAAAATTTGAGTTTTACAGTAATTTTAATTGGGATTAATATGAAAAGTGGTAAAGAAAAACTTTAAATACAAAATAAATAAACAAAGAAATTTTGTAAACAAATATGTTTGGGTCGTAAACAAAACAAACTCATGATTGATATAAAAATAGCAAGTTTTTGCTGATAATTTTGTTTGTGCAAATTATTTTTTAAAAGATTGCAGAAATTTGAATTAAATGGTAATGAAATTATTGTTGTTTATTATTTTCTAGAGTTTAAAAAGTGATGTTTTGGAAAATTGTGGTTAATTAGGGGTCAAAAATTAGCCAAAACTAGGGTTGTACATTCCCGGGGAATCGAGATTTTGACCCGGGGAATGAGGTCCTTATCATCGAGATAACGCTTAGAAAAAAAATACGCTATCCCTAGAATTAAAAGTTAGGGGTAGCGTATTTTTTTTCTAAGCTCTATCTCGACGATAAGGGTTTCATTCCCTGGGTCAAAACCTCGATTCCCCGGGGAATGTACAACCCTAGGCAAAACAGTCAAAAAATTCATCCTTTTTTATTAACCTCGAAAAAATAGTGTTAAAACTTAAGTTTGGTTTTCTTATGCCGTTTAAAAAATTTCTACAGTATTTTTCAAAAGTAAAAATCCAGCTAAATAAATAAACAAACCTGCAAACGGTAACAATTTGTGAGTCAGTTTCATAATTAAATAAATCGGTCATTTTAACTTCTCGACACATATCATATCGATCAAAAATATTCATGGTTCGATTTACAAATCCATATCGATTTAGAGATGTTGAGCATCCACGCATTGTTAACTTTTTACCCGTTGGTCTTCCTACAATCAAAGTTTTATAAATTTCTTTTAAATAAATATCTAACAAATCATTCTAATTCTTTTCAAAGGTCAAACAGTCAATCAACCTATGAACTACTTTTGATAAAATGGTTTTGCAAAAAATGTACCATCAACTTTTGCATAAACTTCCTTAAAGGGAGAGGACGGGAAGGAAGAAGTTTATTTTTTTTATTACTGTGGTCCCACCCCGAAAGCTCTCTACTAAAAAAATTTTTGATTCTCAAAAAAAAAATTTTACTCGATTAGTAGAGAGCTTTCGGGGTGGGACCACAGTAATAAAAAAAAATAAATTTCTTCCTTCCCGTCCTCTCCCTTTAAGGTTATTTTAAATATTTGAATGCAAAAAAATTGAATGATAAAAATATCAAGTGGTGTGCCCTTGTAAGCATTCATTGAATTATCTCAAGTTGAACAAAATTTAAAACATGTTTCTTTTTTTTTCAAGGATTTAAAAAAAGTTAATATCCAAACATGAGTCAATCAATGAAATATAAACAAAACCTACCCATAACCATTAAATCTTGTATCAAAGTTAAACATATTGTTCGACATTGAATAAATCCAACATCTGTCACATCCATCGGATAATCACATTGTGAGGTAAAATTTTTGGGTTCATAAAAATATCTAAAAATTTTTGTTATTTTTTGTTAGGATCGGCGAAAACAAACTTTGATAAATGGCCTTCTTTAAATAAATCTTCGTATCCTGCCGACATACAACTGTAACATCGATTTGACCTTATGAACCCTGAAAAATTTGCATAACGAGATTACAAAATTTTCGTGCACAATCATCTTAAATTCTCATTAATCAAACGTATTAAATTTTTGTTAAATAGTTATTGATTTTTATACTAATACCACCACTAAAAATTTGCATACCGTTAACAAACTGTAATTTAAAAAGAAATATAAAAATAGCTGCTTTAATTCCGTCATAAAAATAATTTCCATTTTTACAATTAAAAAAACAGCCTATCCTGAGGCGTCTTCGATTTAACATTGATAATTTTATTCGAAGCAGAAAAAATTACAGCCGTTGAAGAAGCAATAATCATGGAACAAAAAGTCGTCATGGAGAGGCACAGCCCTTTTTTCACACCTTCTTTCTTTTGATACTTTAAAACATTTGAAGCAAAAATATAAATATTTAGTAATATATCTGAAATTCCAACAACAACAACGATATTTGTTTGAATATTTTTTTTGTAAAACAGCTGCAAATGACACACTTTTTTTTCTACAATTTCAAAATGGCACCTTTTTTTCTTTCAAGCTTGTTTTTGGGGTGGCAGAGAGCTACAGCTGATTTTGGCAAATGACAAAAAAATACATTCACAACCTTCAAAAAAGAAAAACTTTTCAAGTCAAAGCAAAAAAATTTAAAAACAAATTGTCGCAAAAATATAAACTCGAAGAAAGACAAAGAAAGAGTAAAACAAAAATGCCGGGGAAGAAACAGAACAAGAAAAAAAAGATAACTTTGTAATTTGATATGTTTAGACTTTTTGAATTTAAGTAGTACATATAAAAATATAAAATAAGTCAAAAGAAAATGAAAGAAAAAGAAAAAGATGAAAATGATGAGGATATTTTGTTAAAACAGACAAGTTAAAAGAAATTTAAGTGGAAATAAAAGAAAAAAAAGCCCTGGCATTTGGCCTTTTGGTTTTCAGGAAGAAAGTTAAAACATAGTTTTTGGTTATTTTTAACAAAATAAATGTAAGGTAAGGTCAATTGAAAAATGAAATTTGTATTTTTTTTATTGTTTAAATGGGGTTTTTTGGCATAAAACAAAGTCATAAAAAATTTTCTGTCTGGAAAGGTTTAAAAATGAGGTGGATAAATGTCAAAAAAGGCAAAAGATTAATTCACAAAAAAATATTAAAACTTTTCAAAAACTGTTTCGACAAAAATACATACAGTAACCAAAATGAAGAATTACTAGAAATATAAGTAGTTAAAAATAAAAAGTGATATTTACTTTTATTTACTCCCACCATAAAAAATGATATTTGAGTTCATTTTTATCTATCATCTAAATTTAAATTATCAGACGTTCAAACTTTGAAAATGATGTTTTCTTTACTCCAACATTTTGGTAAACGTTTTCTCAAACAATTATATAAATGTCAGGCAACTTCTGCAAGACAAATTTGCATATTACATATAACTGATCCAAAATCCAAGACAATGATTGTCAAACAAATCCAGAAAAAAGAATATAAACTTTTCAAAATCTTACACACTAAACATCTAAAAAAACAGATGTAATAGATTCAAAACATTTATTCAACATTAGTTTAACTTGTTGTTTTTTGTGCTTCTCCTTTTTTTCTCTTCTCATTTTTTGCTTGCCTTTAAAAAACAAGAACGGCTTCAAAGTAAAAAATATATAAAAGAAATAAACGGGTGAAAAACAAAAAAAAATAGAAGAAGATGATGCCAAAAGTAGAAGAACTAGAAGTAGAAGGCCCTTCCTTCTTGTTCATCAACATCTCATAGTTTAGTATTTTTTTAGTTTTAGTTTTAGTTTAGTTGTTTGTTGGTAGTGGTGACACGATGGGAGGAAAGGATGAGATGAATTGAGTCAATTGACTCTTTTCCTTCTTTTTTTATCCCTTTTTTTGCAAAGAAAGTCAGTCTTTAGCGGAGACGGAAATAAAGCGGTCAAACAAAGAGAACGAAAAAACACAAACAAGCTGTTTAAAAAAAAAGAGTTGAAACGGAAATCTGCAGAAAATTATGAGTCATTAAAAATTCAAAAAATGATTGAACAGATTTTTTAAATTTTTATATTATTTTAAAAAAAGAAGAAAAAGTTTGTCAAGATGCGAATGACAGAGTTAAAAAGAGATATCATATATCCGGGATATAGCTTTATTAAGTATATTACCAAAAATTGCAAATTACACATTGGTATTATTAAAGTACAAATTGAAAAACTACTGTAATAAACTAAAAAAACATAAAATCTATTTTTAAGATTTTCTTAAAATTAAGAAAAAATAAAAATTCAAAGGTAAGCAAAAGTTTTTTCTTATTCAAAAAAATGAAAAGAAAAATAATTTTCAATGGTTTCTTTCAAATATTTTATACGTAAAACGTAAAAGCACAAGTCAAAATCCATGACCCCCAAAATCTATTTATTTATAAGACAGCCAGGAAGAAGAAAGATGATAAATGAATTCTGTCATTAAAGAAAAAGGTATGCTTCAAAATTCTAAAAGTAGCTTTAGTATTTTTTCTCTATAATCATTCAATATTTTGTTTCCGCTCATTTTTTATTACCAAAAAAGTGGACAAAGTTTTTTTTGAATAAAGTTTTTTTGCAAAGACAGTATGTTCTTTTTATGGTTTTTCAATAAAAAAATTTGGTTTTTGCACCTGTTATAAGAGAGAAGTGTGGTGCCTAAATAAGGCAAATATAATATAGAAAATTTAAAAGAAGAAAAGTATGCAAATTTTTAACATCAGTAATCTACATTTCTTAAAGTAGTTCAATTTATCCTAGTTGTGAAAATCATGGGTTTTTGGAATCCATCACATTTTTTTTGCTGATTGATATGAAATTTGAGAGTTATTAAAAAATTAATTTAAAAAAAAACCTTTTTCGTAAAACTGCCGTACTTCAATGAAGTACGGTAGTTTTACATGCAACAAACCAAGGAACAGATATAAATCTTTCATAAAAACATAAAAAGGCCAATTTTCCTATGCTTTTTAACAATGTTGTTATTTTTACGACAACAAAAATAACAACAAAATTCTTTTTTTGGTCGTTTCCAACGATTTAACACATTTTTTTCTTTCAGAAAAAAGTAGAAAAGCTCTGGTTTAATTATCTAATTTAATTTAGTCGTCTTCTAAACATTCTTTCTTCTTTTCACCAGACGCTCCTCTTTGAGTTTAAGAAAAAAAGGAAGGCATTCTTCTTCTTTTTCGTTCTTCCAGAAAATATACCCGTTATACGCCTTTTTTTCTAAACGAGCGCAACAAATTGTTGCTGCTTGTTTTAAGCTCTCCGGGCTTTAAAGAAAAGAAAACGGGCAGATCTTTTCTTTTTTCCTTTTGTGTCAATGCTGCAACAACATAAATGAATACACAAATTTTTCGATTAGCATAATATTTCTTTCTTTTTTTGTTTTTGAATAAAAAAAGAAAAAAATGATTAAAACATGGGGTCTTAAAAAGCAGCGTTAATTTGAATATAATTAAGAGAGTGAAAAGAAATAGAAGGATTACGGTATACTGGAATTAAAAGAAAAAAAAGGGTATTATTATTTCCAACTGCAAAAATGGTGGTTGGAGAAAAGAAGGAAATAAAATGACAAAAAAATGTATATAGTCACTGATAGATAATTAAATTCAGTTTTATTTTATGTATAATTTTTATTTCAAAAAGAATAGAAACATTTTAGTCAAAACTGTGATTTTAGGCATTTTTAGCTTAAAAAACAATAAACGTTTAAAATTATTGTATTACCGTAATCGAGGATTAAAATGGAAAATTTAACAAGTTTGCATAAATTGATTAAAACTAGTTTAAAGCGAGAATTAGTTTTAAAAAGTTATTGTTTTTTGAACAACATTAAGACTTTTTAATTTAAAAGAAAATTTGGAAATTAAAAAGAGCGTTTCAGGCACACTGTATCATCTCAATACAGTACACCAGTAATAAAAGTTTTGATTTAAAAAAATCAAAATTAATTTTGATTCATTCGTGAACACATCCTCTTATACCAAAACAATACCACATTTGAGTTAAATGACTAAATATTGGCATCGAAAAATTTCATGTCAGTCTAAGAAGAATAATTTTCAACTTTTTAGTATTATTTTAAATGCTTATTTCAAAAAATTTTTAAAGTTTTTCTTATATTGATATTAGTCCATTTTTGGGCATACATTTATATGTATTATTTCTAGCATGACAGCAGCACCAACAGAAAAAACATTAGTAAAGCCTTTTAAGGAACATTAATTATTGAAGCAATTCAATGCTAAATACACATTGAATTTTTAATGATCCTTTTTTCTCTCAATTTTAGTCAACTTTTTTGATGTTGTTTTTGGTTGTTGGTGGTGGCAGTTATAAAATGATGAAAATTATATAAAGTAAAATTTAACATGAAAGTCCAAAAAAATATTCTTTCTTCATATCTATAGTAAGTATGAATCACCCCTGCTGTAAAATTTTGTGATTTCTGTATCTGGGCTCTGTGAAAGTAAAATATCGAAATCAAAATATTTTTCAGTCTGTTTGAAATTTGTCATCAGAAATCAAAAGCGAAACATTGATTTTGCAGAGCCCTGTTTCTATTGAATTAAAAGTTTAATTCAACCAAGTTTATTGAAAATAAAAATAAATTTAAAAAGATAATTTAAAAAACATTAAATAATATGTGTTTATCGAATGATGAAAAACATCCTGTAAGATTATCAACCACAGTATGCTCGTTTCCCATTAACTCCATCATCACTGCATCTTCCGACACCACCACCATAGCCATGTGCCCGGCAGCATTCTTTCACAGAGCCACCATTAAAACATGTTTCTGTGCAAGCATTAAGTGGAGGGGTTGCATCACTTTGGAAAACGAATACTCCTATAAAAAATTATAATACATGTATTTATTGATTCTTAAGGAATGTCATACCTGCAACCAAGAGAGCCAAAAAAAGAACTGCGAAAAATTTCATTTTAATTATTGAATTATTGATGGACGACAAAAATGAATCTGGAATTATACGATTTCTTGAATGGTTTAAATAGTTTTTTTAAACACAGTTGTTTACATCAAACAATGATAGAGTTTTTTCGTTGATTCTTGTTTATTTCATTGCCACGCCCTTCCGTTTTCAGTTTATTTATCAAATCTTTACTTTTTGAAAAACAAAAGTTTATTTAATTCGTCAAAGATTTATTTGAAAAGAAACGGAAAAACTCATTTTTTGACATTTTGATTTATTTGTTTGTTTTCATGAGTTCATTTTGTGCGAAAAGTTCTTCTTTTTTTAAACAATCAATTATAGTTAAAACTAAAGATAGCTAATTGACTGACGAAGCAAATAATAGACAAAACACCTAAAATTTTTCAATTCATATTTTAAAAACATAAACCGATAGAATTATCCGAAAATGAGTCATTTTTTAAAATGACTGAAAAAATGACGAATTTATTTTGAAATTGCGATTTAAGAATTAAATAAGCCGGATAAATTTCAAATACTTTTACAATATTGAATCACTCATTTAATTAATTTTTAATTATAATATTATGTCTCCGTTTATTGGCATATATTGAGAATCTCATCAATAATGAACATGATGTAAAAATCATGAGATAAAATTACAAAAATGGTTAATTAAAATTTTTAGAAAAAGTTTAACCTATCAGTTTCGTCTTTATTAAAGTATTATTACTCTCACTGATGGTTTGTTTTACTGTAGTTTTTCCCTAATTTCTATATAAGGATCAAATTAAATGCACTATAAGAATTAACCTCAACTCTGCCAAAGATCAAAGAATTATTATCAATGAAACGAATTAGTAAATTTATTACGGTAAAATTGTCATGTTCGGTATTGTAAAATTCAATCAAATTTGTATTAAAAAAGTGCAAAACAAAATTTTTCGAAAATTCATTCATGACATTATTGATTAGATTTGGTCTGCGTTGTCAGCAAAGTTAATATGAGGCCGATACGGAGATCCTTCAAATGGAACATTGCTATTCCTTCCAATTGGTCGGTCATCGGCTTAAAAATATTAATCAATTTAAAGGAAATTCTGTCAATAAAAATATGCATACTACTGTTATCAGAAGTCATTGGGAGTGAGTAAGATAATGTTGGGAAAACTGAAAAATACAACTTAGATGTTTGACTTTCTGAAATTCCATTAGTTTGTATTTCGGTTTTTTCATCAGCTGTTTTATTAACGCCAGATTCCCCATGTTCATTAAATTCTGGTGCCTTGGCAGCAGCAGCAGCTGATTTGCTTTTTGCCCAAATTAATCTTACAAAATCCATTCCTTCTTTATCCGTCAAAATGCCCTTATCTAAAGTGTATTTGTGATTACGTAAAATCCAGAAATAAAAACCATACCGCAGACTTCAAAGAATTGATCCTGGGTCATTTCATCAAAAGGAATCAGGTTTAAAGCTTCGCCCGAAATTGCTCGAATTCCACAACCTTCGGTATCACCTTTATTAAAACATTCTAATCTAATTGCTGCCCATTCATAAACCTATAAAAAGTAATTCATCAATAAATGATAAGAAAGTTATCACAACAAACTTTATCAAAAAGTATCTTTGCATCAATATTGAAGATCCGTTTTTCCAATAATTTCATCAATGTTGCATGCTTTATTTTTAAGAATTTTGGAGAAGACAAATACATTTCGGTCTTTTTTGAAATTACCTTCAAACATCTTGATGCAATTTCATCGTCCAAAAAATTGTTTGCTTTTTCAAGGAGTGTCAAAGCATCATCTTCCCATTTTGGACCAGTTAAATAAATGTGACAATTAATTATAAGGCTTCGAATGTCGAATAGATTTGCTTAAAAAATTATATAAAATGGATTTTATATATCCAGTTTTACCCAAGCTTAATATGGACATGACATTCGAGGGAGTTAAATCACTTCCAACATTATTAAAGTAAAGAGATTTTGTAAAAATGAAAAGTTCCTCAAAAGTTATTGGATTGTCTCCACCAATGTTCATGTTAACGTTTTGAATTTTTTCATCACTTCCATTTCGTTTTATGTATTTAAGCAATTTTGTTGCACCACGTAAACGTAAAATTAACTGATGTACATAAATTACCTAAAAGTAAAGAGATGATACTAAAATGAAAAAAAAATAAATCATTAAAAGTGATCCAACTTTGTGGATGTAACTTTTATCACCATTTTTTGGGAAATGAAAAAACAATACTTTTTTGTCAACCAAAAACACAACATCAAAGAGACCGCTTTTTGGATTCTGTTTTTTAAAAACATTTTGCAAAGAATTATACAATTTTTCAGATAAATTGGCACCACCAGTTTGAAGACTGATTTCATCATCTTCATCGCTGTCGACGACAGTTTCTTCTTCAGACAGATTATTTTGAGTGCTTTCGAGTTCTACCTGAAATGTTTTTTTAAAAGTATAAGTATAAATTATTTTATAGAATCTGATACTTGAAGTGAATTGTCGCCAGGTGCAATATCTAAGGTATCAATCAATAAATCGCTACCTTCATCATGTGAAGCAATACTTGTCTTGTCATCTTCTACATTCATCTATGGATAAATAAAATGATAAATTTAGTTAAAGGATTTTAAAAGCCTACGAAACTGCTGCCTCTGCTTGATATTGAGCCAGTGAAACTTGATTTTCGACTATTGATTTCAGGGATTTGTTCGTCAGATGACATTCTCGATTGATGAAAATTTGGAAAATAAAATTTAAAAATTGAACGAAATACGTTTTTAAAAACAAAATAAATTTTTCTCTCACATGTTTTTCTCTTCACAGAGATAAGAAAAGAGGACTGTTTATGCGATTTTAAAGGTGCGACCTTATATGTTTACAGTTATATTTAAAAGCTTGAAATGACTGATTTTTAAAAAACCATATGATATAATGTGCATTTCGCTAAATCCATCAATGTTGTTTTTTCGTTTTCTTTATACTTTTTTTATACGGACAAATTTAAGACAAATGTTGGGCACCTAAAATGAAGATAAGTTATGGGTACAAAATAACATAGAAAATAACATTATTCCATTAAGTTTTTATATTCTACGTTCGTTATCTACAAAGATTGATTGAAGACCAAGAGATCCAAAACAAAAAAACTCTGATATTTTGAAGAAAAAGAGATCTACCGAGATCATCATTTCTGTTTTTTGGTTTTTGAAAATGCAAAAATTCCGAAGCAAAATGAGATATTTTTTCGATAAAAAAACGTTTATAAACAAACAACAAATAAGTATGAAATTAAGGTTTTTTACAATTTTTAAGTGATAATTTTTAACACAAATTTATTGAGAAGCATATCAAAAACACGTAAAGGAATAAAAAATATACATGTATACGGAAACATTCTTTTTAAAACCGTAAACGTTCATTTCGTTCCTTTCTTGGGCATGAAGAAGGGGTATACGTTCGTGTTCTGGAACGGGAAGGAAACAGAAGAATGGACGATCCAGAACGGAACGATGGATTTAGTGATGCAACAGGTTTTAGGCAATTCGGTTCGTCATTGACTTTAACCTTGGGAATGTCAATGCCATTTTCAGATGTTTTATCAGCACTATCATTGTAGCATTGAATTACACCTTTTTCAATTTTATCAATAGTGCTTTTTAAGATTTCAATTTGTTCATCCCGTGCATCACTGAATAAATTTAATACGGTTTTTGAATTTTTTCCAATTGTTTTAAATGGCTTTTCGGCATGCATAACATTTTCAGATTTCGTAATATTTTCATTAATTTTATCATTAAGGTCACTATGAGAATCATATACAACTCTGTAAAGAGCAAAAAAATTTATTCCAAATGAAACAAAATATGATAATAAAATCGTTACGGTAAAATTTTTGAGTGTGCTGCTGTTTGAGATTTTGGAGTTTTATTCGTTGCTGAAACAGGATTGCATGATTTGTTTGATTCCGAGCTGCCAGGTGAATCATTTTTCTCCAAAATTGATTTCAAAATGTTGAACTTTTGTTTATCATTAAAGATTCCAGTTTCTAAATATACAATAGTAATTAAGAATTTTATACTGGTGATGAAGAAGTAATACCGCAAACAACCAAGAATTCTTTGGAATGCATATTTTCAAAAGGAATTAAGTTTATAGCTTCCCCTAAAACTTCTTGAATAACAGATCCATCCAGATGATCATTATTATCGCATGCATTTGTTGTTGCCCATTCATAAACCTAAAAGAATTAAATTTTTATCAAACGTTTTTCAAATTTGCATAACAAACTTTATCAAACAGTTTCTTTGCATCAATATTGAAGATTCGTTTTTGCAATAATTGTACCAATGTTGCATGCTTTATTTCTAAGAATTTTGGAGAAGACAAATACATTTCAGTCTTTTTTGCAATAACTTTCAAACATCTTAATGCAATTTCATCATCCGAAAAATTGTTTGCTTTTTCAAGGAGTGTCAAAGCATCATCTTCCCATTTTGGACCAGTTAAATAAATGTGACAATTAATTATAAGGCTTCGAATGTCGAATAGATTTGCTTAAAAAATTATATAAAATGGATTTTATATATCCAGTTTTACCCAAGCTTAATATGGACATGACATTTGAAGGAGTTAAATCACTTCCAACATTATTAAAGTAAAGAGATTTTGTGAAAATGAAAAGTTCCTCAAAGGTTATTGGATTGTCTCCACCAATATTCATGTCAACTTTTCGAATTTTTTTATCACTTCCATTTCGTTTTATGAATTTAATCAATTTTGTTGCACCACGTAAACGTAAAATTAACTGATGAACGTAAATTTTCTAAAAAGATGAACTAATAACAGAGTTATATGAAGTTTTTTATACCTTGCTATCGATTAAAAATACGACATCAAAGAATCCGGTCATTGGATTTTGTTTTTTAAAAAGATCTTGCAAGTTGTTATATAATTGTTCACATAAATTTCCACGAGAATTCTGGGGATTGTATTCTTCATTGTCGCTATTAATTATTGTTTCTGTGTCAGAAAGATCGTCGGTGTTTTCAGAATTACCCTTAAAAATTTCAATTTTCTAAAATCTTTATGAAATAAATCTGTTTTTCTTTCATTACCTTGAGTACTGGAAGTGAATTCTGAAAAGCAGAAACTTCTAAGCTATCTGATGATAATGATTGATTCATCTATAAAAATAAAAAAAACTGTCAAGTTGTTTTTTAATAATATATATATACTAACTTCACATTGTGATGATACCATACTTATGTTATCATCTTCTACATTAATCTAAAAAAAGCGGAATGCATTCATCTAAAAGGATATAAAACTTACAAAACTGCTGCTTCTACTTGACATCGATTCAGTGAAGCTTGATTTTCGACTATTGATTTGCAGATTTTCTTTGGTGGATGCCATTTTCTGAAACAATAAAAGATTCAATTCTAAAAAAATTTGGAACTAAAAAGAAATTTATTTTTGTGGAAAATTTTTAGTTTTTTAATCGATGTTTTCCGACGCTTTGATTATATATTGTTTGTGTGTTAAAACTTCAAATAAAGGATAGACCTTATCAGTTGTCATTTGATTCACAGCGGCAAAAATTGAAGAAATACAAACAGTCATCTGCTCTCATTTAATTATCATATTTTTAGACAAAACCCTAAAGATTACTAAATTCTTTAATTTTTTACACCAAGGGATATTACTGTTGTTTTTTTAACAAAATTGAAATCGAAAAAATAAGCTATATTGAAAGTGCCATGAAAATTTAGAAATAAAAAATTATTTATATATGTACATGTATCTTCAAATTTCACGATATTTGAGAAGAGAGTTTCAACATAAATAAAAATGTATTTTTCACATTTTTAATTTTTTGTTTGCTTCAAAGCTTTCAATTTTTCCGGCTGTTTTTTCCAACGTTATAAACAAGCAGAAAATGTGATCGGGTCTTGTTATCTTGATGATTCGTATCGCTATATTTGTAGGTTTTTGATTTAAGAATTTTTATTTCTGCTTTTATCAAAAACAGTAAAAATAAGGAATTAAATGCAGAAACAAAGGTTTTACAAAAAGGTTTTAGAGTTAAAATATTTACAAAAAAGTGAATCACGATAAACTTTTTACTTATTTTGATAAATTTTTTTGTATTGCCTCATTAATAATTTTAAAGCGTCACGTTGTTCAACCGTTTGTTCTGGAAATCCAATAAATGGAGGGGGATGTTCTGTAACCCCAGAATCAATAATTCTTTGAATATATGTTTCAACTTTCTGAGTTTCTTTTCGGGACAATGAATCTTCAACAAAATAAATATTATAATTAGCGTGAGGATTTTTCTGAAATTAAAAACTATTATCTCATAAATTTTACTGTAACAAAAAACTTACATCCATGAATTTTTGAAATATCTCAAAATTTGAATATGAATTCATTTCGAGACTAAAGATGTTTAACTTTGAGATATTAATTTCTTTAAAAGTATTCAGAAATTTTGGAGAAAACGCAAGCAATTCTGCATTCATACTAAAAACATGAAAGTTTAAAAACCTAAGATAGTAATAACTGACTGATGAAAAGTGGTAATATTTGGGACACATTTTAAAATAAAATCAATAAAAACAAGATCACCATTTTGGAAAGTAATTTTCGTACTTCGAAGAAAAAGATCATCGATATTGCCTGAGGCAGTCAAATATTTGAATTCTTCAAATGACAGATTTTGTCTATCAAGTGTTAATTCTTTGATATCGCAAACAGCAATTTTTGGGATAAAAGAAGATAAATGGCTTCGACTTCCGGATATATTTAAGCTTTCAGTAATCCAAATGGATTTTGTAAGTTTTAAAACATTTTCTATTCCTTCAAAATCACATTCTTGACCATCCAAAAATCTAAAAGACAATTTCATTAATCCACTTATATCTTTAACAACAAAATATGGAAATTCAGGAAAATGTTGAAAATATTTGTGACATTTCATAAGTTTTAATGCCATTTTTGGATTGGAATTCGCTTTCATCCATTTTAAAACATCTGAAGGGAAATCACTTGATGGAACAATGTGAACATTGGGAGGCATCAGATGGTGATAATCAACAAAAATTTAACTTAAAGATTTCCTTTTACAGAAAGAAATTGAAATTATATAATCAAAACTTCAAGAAAAAAATTTTTCGGTTGTGTTTGATTTATTTTGGCCGCTTCACTATCGAATCGCTTCCAACAAATTTTCTTATTTCAGCAAGGCAGAGTAAAACGGTTTTTCCACACGAGACTTTTTGAGCTTTTTGCTGCTAACTTTTTTTAATAAGCTTAAAAAGTTTTGTTACACCTTTAACATATATTTTACTGTCCTCAATTAAAATTCTATATTTTATTTAAGATTCAGCATTAGATGCTGATTCTTTTGATACCAAAATGAGAAAAATGCGTGATTTTTTTAAAAATCTGAAAATTTTTAAATATTTGTGAAGTTTTATCTTAAAAGAATCAGCATCTGATGCTGAATGTTATACAAAAAATAAAATTTAAATTAAGGACAATTAAATATATGTTTGTTATGTAACTAAAGTTGATAAGCTCATTAAAAAAAGTTAGCAGCAAAAAACTCAAAAAGTCTCGTGTGGAAAAACCGTTTTACTCTACCTTGCAAAAATAAGAAAATGATTCGATAGTGGCTTGGAAAAGAGAAAAAGAGAAAAAAAAATTAAAATCAATAAAAAGAGACAAAGCATGCAACACATAAAGTATTGGAATAACTTCGTTTTTTTGCACCCTACTGGGGAAAGCCTTTTTGAACAGTGAGAATCAACAAATATTTATCGTAAAAAAAGTTTAAATTGTTATTCGTTTTTCTTCTTGATCTAAATACGCATTTTTTAAATTAGGGAATAAAAGTGTACCTTTTATTGATAACATAAAATTACAAAAATGTTAAATTTATTAGAAAAATATTTTAATTATTTTCCCTTTTTTAAATTATATTGATCAGACAATAAATATAAAGCATCTAATTGTTTGTGATTTTGATTACGAAATGTGATTTCTGGAGGGGGATATTTTGTAAGGCCGGCATCAATGATTCCTTGAACATATTCTTCAACTTGAAAAGTCTCTTCAGAAGTTAAAGAATTGTCCGTAAAGTAAATTCTATATTTAATGTGTGGATTTTGCTATAAATAAAGAAATTAAATCTTAGAGATAAAATCAAAAAAAAACATACATTTATAAACTTTAAAAAAATCAAAAAATGCTGATATGAGATCATGAAAAGACCAAACTCTTTCAAATTTGAAACATTTATTTCTTTCATGGCTTCATTAAAGTTGGATGAAAAAACTGGAGCTCCTTCTTTATAACTAAAAATATAAAATATAATAGAAAAATATCGAACATAAAACAAACTGATAAAAGTTTTCGATATTTGGAAGACATTTTAGAATATCTGGAATAAAAACAGGATCACCATTTTCAAGATTAATTTTTATCCATTCCATGTAAAGTTCTTTAATTTTACCACCAGATGTTAAATATTTAAATTCATTGAATAATAAATTTTCATTTTCAATACGTAAATTTGTAATGTCACAAACTGCAATTTTTGATATTAGTGTTGGAATAATATTTAAAGTGTGAAATAAATAAAGATTCCCAATTAACCAAAGTTTTTGTGGCAAATTTTGAATAAATTCTGCTCCTTGATTTTTATGGGTTTGATTATCCAAAGTTATCTGATCCCAATCTCCTGATATTTCAACATTTTTAACAACCAAAAAAGGGAATGTTTGATGCTGAAAATATTTGTGACATTTCATAAGTTTTAGCGCCATTTTTGGTTTTGCATTTACTTTCATCCATTTTAAAATATCCGAGGGGAAATCAGATGATGGAGCATGAATAAATTCAGACATGTCACAGTAAAAATATTTTTTATTTACGACAACGTAACCCTTTAAAATAGCAAACACTTTCTTCTTCTTCAAAAAAACGAAATTTGTCTTCTTTTTTGAGCAATCAATAAAAAAGGCAAACAAAGAAATCGAAAAATGAGTCATATTTTCTGCAAGCTGATAAAAGTTGTTCAATGTTTCTCTCAAAATTTTCAAGTTTCCCCAAAACTTTTTTTTTTCAGTAATGCTTGTGTTTATCTGGCAACAATATAAAATACATAAACTAATACTAAAAAAAGTGTTTTTTTTGATTGAAGGAGTTGAAAAAATCTTTGCAGTAATTTTTAAATTACAAAACGCAACAGTAAAATTATTCCCAAATCAATCAATCTATGAAATGACAGATTTATTTTTGTGAACTGTAATTAATTAATTAATTTATCAAGTTACAACTTTTTATTTTTTATCACAAAAAAAATGTTGCAATTTTTTGTTTGGAGGTTGTGTCTGCTACTTTTTGACATTGATTTGAAACTTATAAAAGTCAGAACAAGTTTTTAACATTGAAGAATGAAAAAAAAATAAATGAGAAAAATGAGATCATTTCTATTTTTCGGTGTTCTTTGTATTTTTTGGAGGGTTTGCAGCTGTTATAAAATTTTGTTGTATAATCCAAAATTTGGAAAAAGTCATGTAACATTTACTGGAAAAATTGCTGATACTCTTGCAGCAGCTGGACATGAAGTGGCAAGTTTTTATATGTTACAGTAATCTTGAAATTTGTTGTTTTTTGGTGACATGGTTTTAAATTTTGAAGCTTGTCATGACACCTTATAGCACCTAAAAAAGCCATGACATTACCGTAACGAAACAAAGTTTCAGGTTGTTTACCAGCCTATTTTGGATGATAGAATTACAATTACTGGTTCAAAAAATGAAAGTATTCGATATTTTACAATGCCAAAGAGCCCTGAATTTGATACCACTTCTTGGGCAAAACAAGATAGATATTGGGAAGAAGAATCACTGACAAAAATGAAAAATGTAATCATTTCTTTTATTTTTCAAAAGATTTGTGTTAAAAAGAAATTTTCAGACAAGGGCAATGATTCAAAAATTAAAATCAGGATTCTGTGAACGTAAGTGTGCCATTCATTTGATCGTTTACTTTAGTTTCTAAAAATTATTATTTTTAGTTGTAATGAATGACAATGAAAATTTGAATAAATTGAAAGCTGAAAACTTTGACCTCGGAATTTCAGAACTTTTTGAATCGTGTGGTTTTGGAGTTTTTAAGAAAATTGGTCTCAAAAAATATATTACAACTTTTGGTTCATCTGTTTTTCCTTCATCTGTTTCCTTGCTAGGAATTAAACGTCACACATCATATCTTCCTGGTAAGTTTTGTTATCAATGATAACACATTTTAAAACAAATACGGTTGTAGCTTTGTTAATGTCAACCAGCACAGACGAAATGAGCTTTTTTCAAAGAGTTTTAAATTATATTTTTTATTTTGTTGAAGATTGGTGGATTCGAGGATTGCTTTTAGATGGAACACCAGAAGTCGTTCAAAAACAATTCCCTGATTTTAAAATTGATGTAAGTTTTTTTTGGGGAACTTTCATCTTGTGATCATAGCTTCTTGACTTAAATATTTCCTATTCCAAAACTTTCTTTTAAAGGGGAGATCCCCCTCACATAATTGTTTTCTTTGATTTCATTTCTCAACACGATCATTGAATCACTGAAGCTGTTTATAGGATGCCATTGCTGATTCAGCCTTTTATTTTGTAAACAGTGATGAGCATGTTGATTATCCACAACCGATAACCCATAAAATTATTTACATGGCAGGATTAAATCAGATTCAAGCTCAACCATTAGAAAAAGTAAATCTTTAAATTTTAAGAATCAAAAAATTTGCATATCCATCTTTTAGAAATATACGGATATCTTTGATTCTGCCGAAAAAGGTGTAATCCTTTTTTCATTTGGTTCTGTTGTTCAAAGTTCTTCCATGAAACCTGAAATGAAGAAAGCATTTTTGGAAGCTTTTTCAGAATTTCCAGAAATTAATTTTTTATGGAAATACGAAATTGATGAAGATCAAATTTCAAACGGATACAAAAATGTTTTTACCGGAAAATGGCTTCCACAAAATGATATCTTAGGTATGCAAATTTTGAATCATTTAATGTTTCTCATAAAAATTGATAATTGTAGACCACCCAAAACTTCTTGCTTTTATTTCCCATGGGGGAATGAATTCTGTGATGGAAGGCTCTTCGAAGGGAATTCCAATGATTTGTATTCCAATTTTTGCGGATCAAAAACGAAATTCACTTTTACTTGTTCGTCGAGGAACTGCAATTAAAATTGACAAAAATGAAATTTCAAAAGAGACAATTGTTTCAGCAATTAAAGAAATAATCAGCAATGAAAAATATAGAAAAAATGCAAAATTAATTTCGAAAATGGTTTCATCAAAGCCAATGTCGGGTCCTGAAAGGGTTGTAAAATATGCTGAATTTGCGGCAGAATTTGGTGATACTGAAACCCTTCAAACTCATGGAAGGCATCAATTATTTTGGGTTTTGTATTCTTTAGATGTTATTGGCTTTTTGGTTACTGTAATTGGTGGTGGAATTGGAATTGTTGTTTTTGTGATTTTTAAATTATTGAAATTCTTGAACCAAAAACTTTATAATACTGAAAATGTAAAGAAGAATAATTGATTTTGAAGCTTTTATGGTTTTATTAATAACATTCTTTCAAATAATTTCTTAATGATACACATGAAAACCAAAAAAAAGAATTGTTCTGTCAAACTAAAATTGGGTTTTTATGATGCATAAAGAACACAAATTATTCTAAAAATGAACCCTTTGATAGATCATCATCACACACTGCAAGTATTATATTTTGCATCAAATTTTCTATATTTAGATAGGGAAGCAATTTTATTTTAATTGCATTGGTCCTGCAGGTGATGGCAGAACACAATGTTCCAAACCTTTTTTATTAATTTTTTTAAATTTTTCTAACGTTTAAACTTTTTTTTAAAACGTTTTGCAGCATTTGAAACATCTGCAAAATAAAACAAATATATGAGCAATATTTTATTTCATTAGCCAGATCCATCTATTTTATATTTGTTTAAACGATTCATCCAATTTAGAAATTAGTTTGTTTATTTTTAAAAATGTTTTTTTGAGGATCATCTTTTTTTGCCTATAAATACTTGCTCAAAAATATTAAAAAAGCATCGGTTTTCCAAATAGATTTTCCAAAGATCCAAAAAAATGTTAAAAATCATTTTTATAATTTTTATTTTTATCGACCCTATTGCATCAAGATCACTGAGGCAAAATTCAGAAAATGGTACGGAAAAAGCAACAGTTTTATGTGATGGTTTTATTGCAACTTGTGGCTTTATAATACTTGCGGCATTGATTTTGATTAATCTTAATATTCTTTCGGCTTTTATGAATTATACAATTAAATCATCATCAATTATTCCAAAGATTATCGCAAAATCAAGTAATATGAATCGATTAAATGTGTGAAATTCAAATTTTTGCATATATTTTCTTATTTATCTTTTCTGCAGTTGTCGCCGGATTCTGAGAATCCTGTTTCTCTTGTTTAAAACAACCGTAAGCAATAAGCAGCAATCTCATATTTGCATTTGTGGTAACGCTTCTTACTGATAATAATTCTTTTATTATACTTAACATTTTGTTTGCTTTTTTAAGTTTTGTAATTTCTATATTTAATTAAATAAATAGTTTTGACAATTGTTTTATCTTTTCATCAGAACCCTAGGTTCTTGACATTAAAAACAACTTTATAACTATTTTTTTTCATATTTTTTATTATTTTAATCACAGCTTTGGAGTAATAAAAAATAATAGTTTTGAATGATTAACAAAATGTTCCAATAAATAAAATATCTTGAGGCGTAATTGATGTTGAACTTCCAGTTGTTAAAATAAAATATAAAAATGGATGATCGGCAGCAAAAAATCCTGGGGAACTTTGAGGTTGCGGAAAAAGGGCTGTTGCAGCTGAAGCTTCAGTGCCTTTTTCATCAACCTAAAAACACAAATAATTTCTTTTTCATTTTTGTGCTTTCAGTTACTCTTACTTTTATGACAGCTTTATGAATTGCTTTTCCAATTTTATGTTTTCCTTTAAACATATTTGTTAAATCACATTTTTCATTAAAGGCATCAGAAATTCCAAGTTTCGATAAATATTCAGGAAGTTCAAATTCTGTTACAGTTTCAATGATAGGAATCGTGACACCCAATCTTTGACTGTTTTGTCTAAAATATATGATTTCGACTTGATTTAAATAGGTCATCGAAAATAAGGCTTTTTGTGGATTTCAAAGTCCAAAAATCATACAAAAAATCGGAATTTCCGAAACCCTCCCATCTCCGCGGCTTTATCAAAGGTGCCGCCTTTGAAGTATCGACATCCTTATTTGTATGAACATTGCAATTTTTTCTAATTGCGGCAGCTATATACAGCAGAACCTCGATTTTACGTCTTTCAAGGGACCGTAAAAAAGACGTAAAATCGAGGGACGTAAAATCGAGGTTTGACTGTATCTCATTATTTATTAGCAAAACAACGGATATTACTTTATTGTTTACCTCGTTGTAACATCTTTAAAGAATTCAAAATTCATCTTTTTCATCAAATCTGCAAGACCGTCCCTCTTTTCTGGAAGTACAATAAACATCCAAGCTTTTCGATTTTTGTACGGAATTCCAAGAGAACTCCAATTTTTTCCCTCTCGAAAATTCCAATCTCCATCTTTCGGGGATGTCGTCATCATGTCAATGCTTCGAACGGGGGTTGAATAAAATTTTTGTTTTTGACGATTCTTAAATGGTTTTTCCCAAAAACCTTGAAAATATATTGCATTAATTATTGCAGCGACCATTTCGGAATTTATTTCTTCCGCAGAAATTATATCTTTTATCATACCGTTTGTGGCTTCATTAACAAAGCTATTAATTTCCTAAAACTCTAAAGTTCTTATGTAAATTTTGGATTTTTAGAAGTAATCTTACTGTAGCAGACGTTTCACTGTCTTCAAAATTTAATTCTTTAAATTCAGCATTAAATTTATTTTTGAGAATTTCTTGATATTTTGGTAACAGTGGGGTATCTTTTGAAACGAATAATTTATTTGCCATAATAACATTTACCGTATCATCATTAATATTGTCATCATTATTAGGTTGTAATTTACGTTTTCGACTTTTTAAATCACTTTTCGTTGTAATATTAATGTTACTTTGTTTATACCGTTGAACAAAATTTGAATAATATTCTACAATCTCTTCTCTGTTTTTATCTAAAATTTAAAGCAAAGTTTTTATTTATATCAACAACAATGCAAACCTTTTCCAATAATATCAGCAATTTGTTTTGCAGTATTTTTATTTGCGCCAACATAAATCAATGATAAAGAATGAAGCAATGAAATTGAAGAATAAACTTTTGATTGTTCTGACGCATTTAATTGTAATAAAAATTCTAAGCTAAATTTTACCACTGATTCTAAACTCATATTTCTAAAATAAGAACGTTTTGCATAAACAAAAAATTTAAACTTCAACTGACAAACAAATTTGTCAAATAAGAACAAATAGCCAGAAATGAAGTATTTCTCGATTAAATTTTCCTTGTCGCAATTTAATGTTGTTTGTGTTTGTAAAGATATTTATAAAGGCAAATTTTTAGTGTTTTAAAAACTATTTTGTTTATGCTTTCTTAAAAACAGAAAATTAAAGGATTAAAGATTTTTATTTTGCAGCATTTTTCTTTTCATAATATTGATGGGTCAATAAATATTGAGCTTCTATTTGTTCTTCGCTTTGTCCAGGAAATGAAATATACGGTGGCGGATATTGTATATCATCAAGCCCAAAATCAAGAATTGTTTCAACAAAATTTTCAAGATTTTCAGTTTCTTCTGGAGACAAAGAATCTTCAATAAAATAAAGTTCATATCTAATATGAGGATTCAGCTGAAAAATAAAAGCAAAGATTTAGGATTTATTGACGTAAAAAACTTGCATCCATAAACTGCAAAAATATTTCAAAATATGAAAATGAAATAATATTAATACCAATTATTTGCAGTTTTGAGACATTGATGTCTTTCATGGCATGAAAAAAATCAGATGAAAAAATTGGAATTTTGCCATTGTAACTATAAAAATTTAGCATAGGTCAACAATAAAAAACTTGTTAACAAACTAATAAAATTTTTCGACATTTGGAAGACATTTTAGAATATCCGGAATAAAAACAGGACCACCATTTTCAAAAGTTATTACAGTATCACGAAGGCAGACTTCTGTAATATAGCCAGAAGCAATCAAAAACTTAAATTCGTCAAATACAAGCTTTTGATTTTCAAGCCGTAAATTTTTGATTTCACAAACTGCAATTTTTGGAATAAAATTATCAAAAAGATTTGGAAGCTTCGTTAAGTTAAGGCCTTCTGTAATCCAAAACTTTTTTGCAATATTTTGAATGCCTTCCAATCCATTATACTCAAACATTTGACCATCCAAAGTAAAAAAATACCATTGATTATTATTGTCTGTAATTGTTTTAACAACAAAATATGGAAATTCAGGAAGATGTTGAAAATATTTGTGACATTTCATAAGTTTTAATGCCATTTTTGGTTTTGCATTTGCTTTCATCCATTTTAGAACTTTTGAAGGAAAACTGCATGATGAAATAGTCGTATCAGATATGTTCATATCAAAATTATAAGAAATTTATAGAAAACAATAAATAAGAAATTCACAAATTTGAAACAAAAACTTTGGCTGTTTTTTTTGGTGTGTCTAAAAGATGAAACTACTTGGTTTGATTAACAAAAGTTAAAGCGTGTCAAAAACAGGAAGTTTAAAAAATTGATATTTGAAATATATATTGTTTTGGCTGATATTAACCATGTTACGTGTAATTTGTGAAACAAAAACATTAATAATATTCAGCTTTTTTTTATTTGAATTTTCAAGAATTGAATAAATTAAAATAACAAAACATCAAAAATCAAATTACGGTAAACATTCATTTCGCAGTGTTTTATTTAAAGCATCAATTTGAGTTTGAGGTTGTCCAGGAAATGTAATTTCAGGGATTGGATATTCAGTATCAGAATCAATAATTTTTTGAACATCTATGATAAGATTTTGAGTTTCTTTGGAAGAGAGGGAATGTTCAAGAAAGAAAATTAAATATTTGACATGAGGATTTTGCTAAAAAATATTACATTGAAAAAAAGAGATTTAGATTTATGAACAAAACTTACTTTCATAAGTTTTGAAAATATTAAAAACAATGGATATGAGGTCATATGTAAAGCAAAAGTTTCTAATTTCGAAGCATCAAGGTCTTTAAAAGTGTCAGCGAAATTTGATGGAAAAATATTTAAACGATTATTGTAACTAAAAATGTTCTTTGATAAAGCACAAAACGGAAAACAAAACTTACTAATAAAAATTTTTAAGTTTTGGAACACATTTAAGAATATCAGGAACAAAAACAGGATCTCCATTTTCAAAATTAATTTTGACGTCACGAAGAAACAGAAAATTCACATTGCCAGAGGCAGTCAGAAATTTGAATTCATTGAATGTAATCATAAGATTTCTAAATTTTAATCCTTCAACATCACAAACAGCAATTTTAGGAAAAAGACGAAAAGAAAGATTTGGGAATTTCGATAAACTTAAATCTTCTAAAATCCATAACTTTTGTGGAATATTTTCAATACTTTCTACACCTTCGCCTTGTTGTGCTTGATTGTCCAAAGTATAATAAAACCATTTATCTTCAGTATCGATATAACCAAGTTCTTTAACAACTAAATATGGGAATGTTTGATGTTGAAAATATTTGTGACATTTCATTAATTTTAATGCCATTTTTGGTTTTGCATTTGCTTTCATCCATTTTAAAACATCTGAAGGGAAATCAGATGATGGAGCACGAATAAATTCAGACATTTCTAAAAAACATAAAAAAACTTAAAAATAGAAAACTGGTGTGTTGCACAAATGTGCAATCAATATGGGCCTGCTGTTTTTTTGTTGTTGAAAAAAGTAAACAGCTTTTTATGCAAGAGAAAAAAACTAAAATCAATAAAAAGGAGAAAAATAGAAAGGAGAAAAGAAAATGATGTGGTTGGGTTGATGACTCATCAGCCAATGGTGAAATTTTATTACTTTTATTTAAAAGCTTTTAATAATTTTGAAATTTTATATTTAATGTTTAATAAATTTAGATGAAAAAGTAGATACTCACGAGATACTCAAATATATACGATATATCGTGATCAAATATCGAATTTCAAGATTTGTATTTTTTTACTGTATGGAAATATTATGATAACTTCAGGTTTTTCTGGTTCTTTAGATTACTCACAATAATACTGTAGTAGTGTCCTACTGTAAGATTTAATATTATTGTTTTAGCATTATATTTTCCTATTTCCCAATCTGCATAACTTCGATCTAATTTGTATCCTGTTTTTGTTGTTCCTTCTTGTCTAACTTTTACACCTGTTCTTTTCTTTCTTTCTAGACTTTTCTCATCTCCTTCTTATTCGATCCTTTTTTGGCCCTGTATAAAAGCGCTATTGCTTTTCTTATATTTATCCAGTTTTATTCAGTTTTGATCCAGTTTTGTCTTAGTTTAGTTTTGGAATAAATAAAAGCTATAACACCCTTAGAGAAGAACCCCCGCTCATTACAAATACATATTATTAGTTTTTGTTCTTTTTCTTTATTGGAAAATAGCATTCACCTAATCACCAAAGCCCGACGGAATTCCCCCTTGTGCTTGTTACTGTACTCATTATACACTTTTTCTAACTGCAATGACATTGCTGTGAATGAATTATCAAAGTGATCTTGGAGATAAAATTGCAACACATGTGTTACCGTATCATTAAACAATTCTTTACCACCATTGCTTTGGTTGCAAGCTAACAATTTTTGCTGCTGCGAACGCTCCAGCCACAAAAGATTAAGATAGATTTAAAACTATCGTTGCAGAAACTGATAATTTATTTTAAGAGATTTGTGTGCTTTAGGGTTGTTAAATCTCCTGGGAGATTTAAAATAGCGGGAGATCTCCCGTAATCTCCCGATTTTCCAAAACAGGTTGTCACGTTCCAAAAATGATTTTTTTGTCATTATAAACATTAACAAAGTCATAATAATTTAGTTTTACAACTTTGTAACCTTGTTACAAGATTAAATGTCAGTTAAACATAAGATTGTAGTAAATTATTAAATATCTTAACTACTTTCAAGCGACAACAAATTCTGAATGGGTAATTACAGTCAAATGAACCAAAATTTAGGCTTTTTTTATGATTTTTGACTGTTTTTATCAAAAATAAATCACCAAAAATGAAAAAAAAATTTTAAATTTTTGGTATTGAAAAAATTTTTTTTGGGAGATCTTCCGGGAGATCTCCCAAGTGGGCTTACAAGGGAACCGCACGCGATGATAATCGAGTTTTGCAACCAAATATGGTTTAACGGTGTCTAATAAGGTCAAAAACGAACATAAAAAAGTTTTACGTGCCACTTTTAACTTTAAGGCACTTTTTCGGCACTTTGAAGTTGCGCGATTTGCCTTACTTTGGGTTCAAAAATGAAAAAAATATAATTTTTTTTAAAAATCTCAAAATTTTGCTCAAAAATGTTCCTAAGGATCATTTATAAACGTATGTAAAGTATTTGGTCATTGGAGTGCCGAAAACTCGATTTTTACTCCCCTTTAAAGTTCCTCTACTATATCAAGGTGCATGCTTGTATCGATTTAAAAAGTACGTTAATGAAAGTTTTACGCAAAAATATTTTATAGGGATCATTAATATGCTTATTACTAACGTTTCCATCAATTTTTTAAGATTTTAAAATTTTTTATTTTTTTCACTTTTTTGAGCACGTTTGGAAAAGACGGGTGCAAAACTTCAAAGTGCCGAAAAAGTGCCTTAAAGTTAAAAGTGGCACGTAAAACTTTTTTAGGTTCGTTTTTGACCCTATTAGATACTTTTAAACCATATTTGGTTGCAAAACTCGATTATCATCGCGTGCCGTTCCCTTGTTAATTTACTTTTTAATCCATAAAATTGCTCATTTAACAAAAGTTGCTTGCATTATTTATTATCATATAATGTGTCAGAAAAATTTAAATAAAAGTTAATAAAAAAGGAACACTTAATTCCAAATGTAATAAAACATAAACCCGATTACAGGGATTTATTTGCCGAAATCAGTTCCAAATAAACAAAGAACTTCAAGGCAAGGTTATAACCATATAACACGTTTCATATAATTTACGGATGGATGTTTGAAGCATCTTCCATTTCTGCTGCAGATGTTTGATAGACACTGTTACTTTTCTTCTTTAGTGACAAAAACATCAACATATTTGACACTTTGTAAAAAGTCAAATATTCTGTGCAGAAAGTTTTACTGAAAATTTTGCATTTCAAATTCAATGTGCTTGTGTCATAATTTAAAGGGAGAAACCCTCTCGCAAAACTCTTTTTTATCAGAATAAACAAGAAAAAAGTATAAGAGGAAACCCCCCTTCAATAATCTCCAAAAAACTTACTCGAACAGCAACAAAATTATTGCGCTAACATAATTACAAAAAATGTAAAAGAATTGACTGAGCCGAGATAAAAATGCGCAAAGAAATGAAATTCTTTGAAGATTTAAAGGATCATTTAACGACATTGGGATTTCCATGGCATTTCGAGTTATCAACCATCTACAAACAATTGTTAAAATAAAAAATGCTGTTGTAAAAATTGAATGAAATAGAAGTGCCATTTCAGGATCTTGTTGAATTTTTGTGGTTGTTGGATTTTTATTTTTAACCATAAATATTAATGAAACAATGCCAAATAATACAGCAGAAATGCCATAGATGCCATCCAACAATAAATTTATATCTTCGACAACGGCAACACATGCCGAAGAAGTTTTGAACAAAACAGCCAAAATATATTGTGGGCAATATGCAGTTGAAATGATTGGATAAAGAAGTAAAAAGATACAAATAAAAATTAAAAATTTTGATGATGTCCAAGTTTGATTATACTTATGGTAAAATACAGCTGCAAAAAACCGATTAATTGCTAAAACTAAATGAAAGATGCCAATTGAACCATCCAAATACCAAACAGAAACTGTATATAACTGTTCAATTGAATCATTGGATGAACGAGTAATATTCAAAATAAAAGCAAGTATTTGGGATACTGTATCTATTAAACACAAAATAAAATATATAATAAAATATGCAGATTTATACTTTGATCCTTTCTTTGTAAATTCATGGCCCAAAAAAATCATTACAGTAATCTGAAAAACAAGTCCAACATTGGTACACCAAAAAACAGCCGGTCCAAAGATTGACTGAAATTTTTCGCTGATTTTCCAATTAAGATGTCCAAATTTATATTGAAGGGATGTTACGGTAGTCGTATTCATTGTTGATGAAAAAAAATTAAATAAAATTTCAGAGCACAGATTCAAAAAACTAAAATATATTTGTAAAACACCCCCTTTTTGAGTACTGTAATCACATGAAAGTTTTGAAATGAGACAAAAATGAATAATAACCTCCTTTTTAATAATACAATATTTATTACAACTGCAAAACTTATATTATTCTTAAAAATGTGGGCGTAAAAGTTTTTTGGAAAATATTAAATTTTAATTGGCAATTTATTTCATTTTTTTCTTCCTTTTTGAAAACAACTAAAATTTTATACCTAGTATTTAGTTATGGGATTGGCTGTAGCATAGAAAGTCAAAGACCACATCATGTTTTAAGGGGGAGGTCCCCACGGGCTATAGTTCCCTTTGAGATTAAGAAATTATTATGGATTTTTTGATCTCGCTGGAAAAGATTAAACCAATTTTGTTAATAATTTACCAAAATTTCAGAGATTAAAAAAATGAAATAAAAGAAGAGATATTTCAATTTTGAAATAAATGTTTTATAATTTTGATTTTTAACGATTTTTCTGAATTTCAAATAATTTGCCGAGTTTTAAGGAGGTAATAATTTTGGAAAAAAAGCAGTTGATTTTTTATACCGTGCTGAATTTTCAACTGATGAATGTATGCTGCTTTTAAAAGATTATACCTAGTATTCAGTAAAAGATAAAGAAACAATATTTGATTTTGTATTGTGACTAAACATCAAGTAATTATCACTAATAGAAACTAACACAAAACATGTAATTACAAAAAAATCTTTAAAATTCGGCATACATTTGAAAATTTTATCAAACAAACAGGGCTACATTTTCTTAAATGCACAATTTCAGCATTATTAAGATGCCTGAGGCAGTTTAAAATTTAAATATATTTTTGTAAGTTCTTTGATGCCTATGCATCATAAATTTCTTTCTCGCCACCAAAAGCAATAAAATGCCAAAGATCATGATAATTTATTTGAGTTGAAAATCAACAGAAAAAGACATCACGAAAAACAGTTAAAATTTTAAAAAATCACGAAGAATATTTTTTGGAAGATCAGCAATTTTTGCAGCACCAATTTCATTTTTATTTGCAATCAAAAGTTTCAAACATTTTTGTTTTAATTCTTCAAAATCATTTGAATAAGCAATTTGAATGTATTCACAGACATTGGATGGATTGACAGACTTTTCAAAGTATGAACGACAAGCTTCCTGAAAGAGAAAAGTAAGATTGGTAAGAAATACTATAAGCTTACCATGATAGTTTGGATACGGTATTTAACAGCAAATTTAAAGACTTTTTCTTCTTTTCCAACAATCGAATCACGTTTTTTGTATAAAAAGTCCATTGCAGCTTTGATTGTTTCAGCATCAAAATCTTCAACAGTGATTGTGATTGGAGATTCACGATCTTCCATAATACTTGCAAAAATTGGCGAAAATTCAGCAAGAACACAACGATTTGAATGAATTTTTGTTTCATTTGACGCAATTAAAAAGGCATCAGCATTTTTTTCGTTTGTCATAATTTTATACAAGTTATCATAGAATTGATTATCAGGCAATGTTGGAATAACAGATTCTGGACGACTTTCTTCAGCTAAAGTAGTTTGACCGATGTTTGCATCCAAAGATTCAGCACATTCTGGAAAGGGGTCATGATTGTCAAATACACAAACAAACGATAATTCCAGATTGATATCTTCATCACCACTATGCACAGATTTATAGTCACCTTTTTCACCTTAAAAAATTAACCTGAAATTTCATTCTTTCTGTTAAAAAGCTTACCTTGAATCTTATAATCATATAAACTTTCAATGTGAATTTCGATATTTTTTCCTTCTGATCCAATTTTCTTGACATAATATTTAACTTTAAAATCAGGATACTTTGGTGAAACAAATTCATCTTGAAAATATTGATTAACTTCTAAAAGTTTAAGTCGATTCAAAGGAATCTGAATTTGATAAGTGAAAGCAAGAATTTTAATCATTTCAATATTTGCAGTAATATAAAAAGTATAAATTCCATTAGATAAAACAGTTGAATAAAAAGTTTTGACCAATTTATTGAAATGTACGCTATTATCAGAACTATCTGCAGGTGCACCTAAAACGATAATAAAAATGATAACAATAATTTAATTTAAAGAACTTACTTATTGCAGATACAGCAGTAATATTTGTAATATCAAAATCCCCTTTAACATTTTCAACAAAGTAAGCATTTGATTTCCATGTAACAGTAAATTCAAAACTTTCTCCAAATTTTATTGTTGTTGGCGTAGAAATACTGAGGTTTGCTCTTTCAACAAAATCAATCTTTCGAAAAATCTTTTGAACCATTTTGTTGAAAGACAGTCAGAAGAAAATAATCAAACAATAAAAGAGTGATGATGTGTTTAATGGTTTTATTCTTGCAAAATGTTCTATTATCATGAGTGTGATTTTATTTTGCATTCACAAACTTTTACAAATTGTAGAACAAAACCATGAAGATGGAATTTGCATAGAGATATCAGAAATGACAATAAAAGTTAGAATTAAAGTGAAATGAAATCAAAGGGATTATCCAGATCTGACATCGGGTGTTTGAAGGGGAGGGATGGATTTAGCCAAAATCTGACGCTCATTTAAAAAGCGGCAAACATCAAAGGGAAGAATCTAACGGAGGGAGGGGGATTTAAAAATTTAAGAAAAATACTCGACGTCAGATCTGGACAATCCCAAAGGATGAAGTTTTTTAAGAAAAATACTCGACGTCAGATCTGGACAATCCCAAAGGATGAAGTTCATATATAGATTGTGAATTTTCAAAATGTGACAAAGTAGTTTTTGGAGTATTTATATTATAATGTTGCCGAAACACTAAAATGAATAAGCTATTTTAATAAAGATAAGTTTAAAATTTTGTTTATTTAAATACTGTATGATTTCTTGTTTTTTGAAATTTAATTTTTGTTTTTAATCTTCGCGTTCCCCGACGGACAAATAGCTGTAACTTTTAGCTGGCTTAAGTGGTCATTAAGTTATTATTATTATATGGTTATTAATCTTCATTCTCGAACTCAGTGCTGGACTCTTGGGCCCCTTTTTCCCTTCTCTGGAGTTTTAAAGGAGGGGAAGGATGCAAATTTGAAAAACTCAAGTGAAAGGGGAGGGAAAAGTGAAGACTTTCAAAATTCGGAGAAACGGGATTCCCTGGGCAAGTCAAAAATAAAAGTACGAAAAAAATTATTTTATTGTTCCGTCAAGGTACTTTAAGACCTGAATAAGCCGAAAACAAAATCGAAAAAATTATTAAAAATAGTTAAAATGCCGAAAATACCTTTTTAAAATTCGGTATAACAAAATTTTTTGGTTAAAAAAAAAGAAAAGGGAACACTTTTTCCTTTTCTTTTTTGCACAAAAAAAATGCTTTTTTGTGAGACGCGTGTAAAAAAAAGTTCATTTCTTTTTCTTTCCTTTGTTTTTCTGCTATTTTTGAAGCAATTCTAGCTCTGCGATCGCTGTATCTTTTTTAGGGTCATTTTGGGAACATGGGAAAAAATATATGTTAATCAGAATTAAATTCTCTATCGAATGGTGCAAAATTTAGAGTTAGACAGGTTCAGACCCGGGTTTTTTCCACGATACAGTAATTTTGCATTTTCGGCACTTTGCTCTAGAAAAAACTTTTCCAAAAATAGCATATTCAGAATCAGCGTAAAAAACTGCGTCTGGTAGGATAAATAGTTAATTTGTAAAAAAAAGTATGCGCAAATTCGTTTTTTCGTTACGGTAACCAAAAAAATGTCAAAGAAAAGAAAGGAAAAAGTGTTCCCTGCCCTAGGGATGGGCATATATTTTTTGTGTGCACGAAATTTCAGCTTCTACGCATTAATATTACACAAACGATAGCTTAAATTGCTGGAAACTACAGGCTTTAAGACGTTAGATAGATAAAAAATAAAAAAAAGAAAATTTGTCTTCTGAAAAAGAAGGAATCAGAAGGAGCTCGTTTTTTACAAGAGAAAATTCTCAAAAAACAGTGTTTCACTTCGCCAAAAATTGGAAAAAAATTATAAATTCATGAATCAAAAAGCTTAGAATCCTTAAATAACACGTTTTAACTCATATTTTCTACTTTTTTAAGGCTCATTAATAGAAAGAACATGATAAACTACCCTTAGGAAACTTAAATCAGGAGAAATGGTTAAGTTTAAGCGAAAGACATCAGCTTTTTGTATGAAATCAAGAGAGATATAGAAAATCTGCTGTAACTTTTTTTGGATCAACTTGGACGTATTGCTTTATATCTTAAAATATGTCTAAGGAATATAGTTAAAACATATAAAAAAACTAGGAATATACCCGGATATACCCTAACACTTTTTTCATTTATAGTGATATGCAATCTTTGACAAGTTTTAATTGTGATACAATTTAACATGGTTATTTTTATTTTTAGTTGATTTAACCGGTATAACCATTTTTCTTGACCTTTTTTACATACATAATGATAAATAAAGTTAACATTTAACAAGAATATTGATATTTTTAATCAACTTTTTTCAAGAGCATCAACATCTCCAGCATGCTTTTTTTTGCAACGAAAAAAAAACGAGCTCCCTTTTTTTCGTTTATGCCCACCCCTACCCTGCCCATCTCTAAACGGGAAGAAAGGGGAAAAAATGGTCATATCAAAGCAGTTTGTTGTTAGCTTTTTAAGCTACGACATGTTTCATCAAATATATCTAATATCAATCAATATTTGCTATCTTCCTCAATTCTAATATCATATTTATAACCTCTAAGTAAACACCACCGACCCCAATAAATCAAATAGTCATATTAAACAAAGAAATTTATTCAAATCATAGTTAATCAATACACACTACATTATAAAAGTGGATATGTAAATAATTCAGATTATCACTTTCGTATTGATCACTCATAACATACATCAAATTTGACCAATCATTCATTAAGCTAAAATATATTCATCATCAAATGTATAATAAATTAACTCAAAATATAATACTTACCTTGAATATTGACATTTGCGGTAAGACCAACTGGAGAAACAGGTGCAGGAGGAGGCGGTGGGGGAGGAGCATTATAAACAACACCACCAGCTTGGGTTTTTCGAGATTTCTTCATACTAAAGTAAATTCCAACACTTATTCCAATTACAGCAGCAATACAAATAACAATTGGAAGAACAATTGCACATATAATAATTGTAATACTTAATCCAGTTACAGTGGCTTTATTTCTTTCAAAATCAGCATGAGCACCAGCTTCCGCTTCATCATGTCTCATTTGAAAATCAGCGTCAAATTTATCACGTCTTGCTTCAGCATCGGCTCTGAATTTATTCTGTCTTGCTTGAGCATCATCCCATTCATCACGTTTGACCCGAAGTTTTGTTAATTGATGTTGATCATTTGATAATCCATTTGAAGAAGAGAGATGATTATTATTCTTGGAATCATTAGGTTGAGAGAGTTCACCAGCAGCATGCCCATCAAAATAGAGATGTCGAGAAGTTACCAAAGTAATTAATGTTAAAAGAAGAAAAAATTTGAACCACATCATCACCTTTCTTTTGGAAGACAGCAGCAAGCAAGTTGAATTTGAACGCGTTGAAAATGAATGAAATGAAATGTTTTTGTCAATGCATCATCATCATCAAAAAATGAGAGAAACATAAAATTTGCATTACTTTTAAAAATCTCTTGACGTCGAACAAAAATGTAGGTATTTATGCAAATATTTAAAACTTGCTGATGATAAAAGGATAAATAAATTCCATCTGTAAACATACAAATTACCAGGTATTTTATCAGTGAAATTACAATTACTGAAGAAAAAATTGCCAATTAAAAAAAGGTAATAAAAAAACAAATGATGCGTTTAATTTGACAGAAGTTCTTTTTACATCTTTGAATACTGTAATTCATGCAAAAAATGTTTTTGTTGTCAATGTTAAAAAAAATGAAATAACAGAATTTTTAAGCGAAGTACTGAACGATTAAGCTTAAAAATTTAAGATTTTTCTAATGGTCCGCAAAAAAAAAGTCTTTACTGAATTTTCATAAGTTTTTCAACAATGCTTGATTTAAAATATCAATTCAAAAATGGAATTCCTGATTTTTGTATAAAACCGTTAAAATGATAGTTAACTACTTTTAACCACTTGGAAAAATTAATGAATATTGTGACATTGAAGAAACAATTTGATATCTTTATTTTTCTGATAAATAATTATTTAAGAAAAAATAAATATAAAAAATACAGGTAAAACAGGCCCGGCTTTTGATTTCACGGGCCGGGCTTTGAAAAAATGGGCCGTGTCCATTCTTAGTTTTAACAACTTATCGTATTTTTCTATTTTTCTAAGCACCTTTCATCTTTCTATTGTTTTGTTGTATTTATTTTCTCTATGATTGTCAGTGTAGATCATTTATATTTATTTTATTATGGAATAATTTGTTCATTTTGTTCTTTTCACTTGTTTTTTTTGTCTTGAGTTTATGTCTTTATAATTTTTAATTTCATCATGCTTTAGGGCATGCAAATAAGTAACAATTTATTGATTATTTTTGTCTGTTATTACATTTTTAATATGCTGTTATATGCGATTTATAGTACAGTCGAACCTCGTTGTTACGTGCCTCGTTATTACGTTTTCACATTTTGCCAATCGCTTCCGGGCATATATAATATTCATATTTTTTTAGAATCCATTAGAGTAAGGCCTGGATAGGTCACAGTTTTAATTTTAAGCAAAAACAAGCACTACAGAGAAAGTTCTTAACCCGAACATCGTTATTACGTGTCTCCCATCGACAACGTAATAACGAGGTTCGACTGTAAACTTTTTATGTTAATTCTTAAACGGATTACTGTAGTATTAAAAAATTGTATATAATTAAAATTTAAACCATTTTGTCATGATTTTTAACAATAAGCTGTTAAAGTCATGGTAAAAAAAGTTTAACTTTTCTAAATTTCAAAATTTAATAACGGGAAAAAATAAAACAAAACTAAACGACACTGTTAAAAATGATAAATGACTGCTGCCTTTGATAAAAAATATAAACATACAAATCAAATGATTTTCGCCATCCAAGTTTTTTCCCTTCAAGCAAACACACATAAATTTGTTTAACAAATGTTTTTCTTTGATGCCTGTTGTTTTTTTTTATCTTCCTTTCATCCAATGTGTAGCTTTTTTTAAATCCAGCAGCAGGTCAAAAAGTTAGGCATGTTTATTCGCTTTCTTAAAAAAATAACACACACTCACGTACAAATAAAAAAACAAAGGAATTGAAAATTGATTAAAAGCAACAATCAAGGCTAAAAAATAAAATATAACAAAAAATCATTAAAAAATAGGCTATTTTTTTTAAATAGCCGATCTCTCGAAAATTTTTTTGTTTCTTAATGCCTTCTTACGTTATTAAAATAAACATTTTATTTTGCGATGAATTTTATATGTGGTTTTCCGAATTTTACTTTTTTTTAAAATTTAATTTCAGTTTTCTTTCATTCTTCCAACTCCATTTCTTTGAAAGATTTGAACAGAAATGAATCAAAAAATATCAGGAACAATATTTTTGCTGCTATTAATAGTTCATTTTCCAACAATAATTAACGCAGTAAAATGCCTTGATTGTGTTGGAAAAAATTGTGTTGGAAAATTTTGTGAAGGCGATTATTGCATGCTTGCAAAATACAGTCCGTCATGGGGTTCATTGATTCAATGGGGTGAACCAAAGGTCGTCACCGGATGCATGATTGGAAAAATGTTTAAAAAAGATAATCAAAGTCATTGCGAAACAATCGAAAATAATGGAGAGGTTAGTTTTTTTTAACAAATTCTATCCAAAACTAGTTTTTGGGTTTCAATAATTTTTGGACTAACTTTTTTTACTTCTATATGTCTTAGCCTTAAGCTATAGGGTAATCGAAAATTTAAATACTTTCGATTTTCGATACAACAGTTTGATTCAAAAATTGACCCGTAAAATTAAAAAGACTTTAAAAAACATCAACAATTGCGAAAACTAAAAATTTGCATAAATTTTAGAAAACTTCTACCTGCTTCTGCAACAATAGAGATTACTGTAATTTACAAAAAGCAACGGAGGATCTTGAAACTCGGCCAATTCCATTGTATACATGTGCCTGTGAAGGAGAACATTGTAAATCTTTAAATTGTGTTGGAGAACTTTGCAGTTTTGTAATTAATCATCAAACAAAACAAATTGAAAAAGGATGTATAAATGCATCGATGCCATTGATCGAAAGAAGATTTGTTGGATCATGTATGATTCCACCGGCAACTGGGACTCTTCATCATACGGCATCAAGAAATGTTTCAGATTTGGTGAATACAGAATCATGTATTTGTGCAGGGGATTACTGTAACAGTGATAAACTTGCACATACTCAAGAAGAAAATTCCGTATGTACCTCCTATGTTCAAGCAAATATTTTTGGAACTAAAATGATCTCCCGAAATGTGACTTGTCATGGAGAATATTGTTTTAAAGCTGAAATTGATTCTGAAGTTGGACATTTGCGTTCTTACAGTACACAAGGATGTGTGAGTTTTATTAAACAGGATAAACTTGCTGATGAACCAGATCCATCGGGATGTGCAGAATTTCATAGCACCAACCTCAAAGTTAAAGCATGTTTAAAAGTATGTTTTTTGGTTTGACAGAAAAATTTCATATTGTATTGTAAGTTGAAATCATGAGTTTTTGAGGAGGTTATGTTTTTTCAAAATGTGAGAACCTGACAATCAGGTTCTTTTTCTATTGTTTTTTTGCCTGATAGTCAGTTTTATTATGCATTTCAAAAAAACTTAACTATTATTTACAAAAGTGATGCTACTGTTCAGTTAAAACTATAGAAATTTTAAAAAGCATTTTTGATGAAAAAATAAAACTAAAATTGCCAAAGTTATTTGATTTTTAAGTGAACTTTCAAAATTTTTTTAAACTTTTAAAACAAACCATCACCAAAATTCCAACATTTATAAAAATAACTGTGTTTAATTTTTTTTTCTTCAGAAAGATGACTTTCCGAAAGAAGATCTGGATAGTGATGAAATTGACAAAGAAGACAATGCAAAAACGACCAGATCTTACGGTAGAATATTACCAACCGCCGAAGAAGATTTATTAACGACAACAACACCTCCATTTCATGCAACCCTTCCCCCAGCACCAGAGGAAAAGAATTCATTTTTTTCAAATGTTTTTCTATTTTTAATAATTTTTATTGGAACATTTTTAATTGGAATTGCATATAGATATGAGCTGCACAAAAGAATTTTTTATCGATATTATTAATGATAATTATATAAATAAATTTGATATTGTTCTGTTGTGAAATAATATTTTGTTTTCGCCTTGTGATTTTAAGGTTATAAAAATTGTTTGTTTTATTTCAATTATATTTTAAAGCTACAAATTTTATAACAAATATTTTTAATAAAGTATTTTAATATAAGAAATTTAACTTCCAATAACGTGTGATTCACAAAGAAAAAATTAAAAATATATATTGGGTATCACTGCTGTATAACAAAAACAATTAATCAGAAGGTAATTAATAAATTCTATTTAATGTTTTCAACCAAATGATTAAACAATGAAGTCCCACAAATTTCATCAACATCATCATCATTGATTGAAGATATTGCAAATCCACCCCCAAATCCGTACTTTTCAGCAACTTTAGTTTTATATTGGATTATTTCTTTTGTTTCGTATCTCAAATAAAATGCATCTTTTGGAAGAGGTTTTCTGAAACCATAAAATGACAGCACAGCCATTATCAATTGTGGATCTTTCACTCGTTTCAGCATTTTATCTTTACTTTCTTCAACATGATCAGGAATCGAAAAAACAATTGGTAAATTATTCAATGCGTTTGACTTTGGCAAGTTTTGGGTAATGGTTTCATTCATACATAAATATTTCCGATTCAAAATTAAATCATCTTCTGGATTTTCATCTTCATTTGTGTCCGTTTTTCCAGGGAAAGAAAAAATTGCTTTTTGTTGCCAAATTGCTGGAGAGATTTTTATGACCACTTTTTGCAGATTCAAATTACATTTTTCATGCAAATTGTTCTGAAAAATGTAGTGAAAGCTTTTTTTAAATTCATAACAAAACCAACCCATTGATAAAAGATTGCTAACCCAGCATCAGATAAAGGATTGATTTTATGAGTCACCCATGACACATTATTTAATATTTCAACAAATTTTTCTGCTTTAAAAACATTCACTTGAAGTCCGATTTCCATACTTTTTGACATTTTTGATTTAATTTTTGTAATTAATTTGTTCAAGTTATCAGCATCCATTAAATCTTCACAAACCAATTCAATCCCATTCAAATCGTATTTTTTCACAAAACCAATGAGATTCAAGGCAGTAACGTCGCTAAAAGTCTGGAACGTTTTAACATCAGTAAAATATCGCCGAATATTTTCGAAATCAATATCGATCGATAAAATAAAAGTGACATTTATAAGATCCAAATTATGAAAATACTCAATGACTTTTTGTAATTTCTCATCGGAAACATTGTTATTGTAATTTGAAGTGAGCTGACTAAACATAATTCTGTCACATTTTTCATATTTTTCTTTTGAAATTTTGTTATAACTGATGGCATCTTTCACAGAGTAGTAGCAGTATAAATTATGTTTATTCGTTTTAGTAACACCTGGTGAAGAACATACATGAAGTTTCTCCAATTTCGAAATGTCGTCATTCATTTTACTAGCACCGTATTCTTTATTGTTTAAGTTTTGTAAGTTATCAATCAAAATACCAGGAAATTTGTTGAGGGAACTCCAAATCACCTGGAAACATTTTGGTTTATCTTTTTTTTTGAATTGGTTTTTTGTGATAGTTAATTTAAGCATATTTATATGATAAATTAACATACCCTTATGCGTGGCTCCAGATATCTTGGACCATCAGCATAAATTAATAGTTTTCTTTTATCAATGCCATTGTTTATCAAAGTGTTTGTCAAATTTGCCTATAAAAATACGTGTGCCTCAAAATCTTTAATTATTGATTTATTATCTTACCATTGTAGCATTATTTCCAATCATTTGCTTTGAAGGGAAATAATTTTGAATATGAATATCCATCATTCGTTGTTCAGTATCTAGTGCAATATAATCAACGATTTTGTTAAAAATTTGAAAATTGTAAAATCCATGATAAGCATATTTCGGGCCAACTGTTGTTACAATAATTTTCTTACTAAATTTTTGTCGAAAAGTGGTCAGAATATTGCTTAAAAGTCTTTGTTTTTCCCATATCGTTTTCAATTTATGAAAATCTGCACAAATATAGTTGTCTTCTCGAAAATTAAAATAGAATCCATCCATTTTGTTAAAAATTTCTAGTAAATGAAGAGGGATACTTTCGTTGAGTATTAATTCATTGTACTGCACAAGTGTTAAAACCTTTTGATTGGGATTGGATAATCTAATACTTTCAAAAGCTTTTAAAAGCAAATTGGGATTTATCTGATTCTAAAATTGTATTTTTATGCCACGTTTCAAATAATAATGTTTTTCTTTGTGTTCAAATTTTTTACACTTGAATTGATTAGAGGATTAAATTCATTATTTTTAGCTGATGGACCGTCCCGATGTGACGCAAAAATCGTCATTTTTTACCCCACCACCATTATGTGACAAAACATCAAAGCATGTCTCCAACAAAAACAATTCGTGACACCCCGCTTCCTATTAACTATGTCACGTGACATCGGGACAGCCCCTACCTATCTCATAAGATGTTAAAAAATTTAATGAAAACGACAATAATCAAATAAATTCGAGAAAAAATTAATTTTCTTAAAAAGCAGCTGCTATTAATTAAAATATGATTAACTTACATCATCTTTCTGATGGGCATCCAAAATTAAATGTGAGCAAAAGTGCGTATTTAAATTTCTCAAATTATTATGAAATGTGTAATACAATGTTGACAATCGTATATTACAAAAACGTAAACAATTTTCTGAGGCATAAACTTTCAGATATAAAAATAAAAATAATATCAAATAGGCGTTCATCTTTCAATAATCAATGAAAAAGGACTGAAGTAAAAGTATAACTGATGAAAAAAACATTTTGGATAGTTCATCCTTGAACTTTGATTGTGTCGGCTATATTTTCGTCTTTCTTTTATCGTCTCCAAGGTCACTAGGATCTCGTAACCAAACAACAGCATAAACTGAAAATATATAAACATACATCGTTTTCTTTTATCCTTTCATGAAAGCTTTCATCAGTTTAACTGATTCAGTTATCAGTCAAGTGGCTTAAAAAGCAGTCAATTTTCTTTTCTTTTCTTCTCTTCTTTTATTGTATCCCTTTTTTGTGCTTGCTTTATCACATTTTTTATGATTATTATTCTTATGACATTTATTTTAGTGTTCCCAAATAAACTCTCATCATTCAAATCCTTTCAATTGACAACATTTACAATTTGCTAAAAATTTTTTAAAATTCCTAACATTTATTAACAAGTTTATGCAAACGAGAATCTATGAGCCTATGATTCCTAGGCAAAGAAAAATGTAGAAAAAATCTTTCTTCAGCAAGAACGATGTGAAGGAATGTTTGTTCCATTTGATGCAATTTAAAAAGCATCAGCATATTTTTCATTTGACATAATTTTATACCAGGTTTCATTGAATTGATTATCAGGCAATGTTGGAATAACAGATTGTGGACGACTTGCTTCAGCTAAAGTATCTTGAGCTAATTCAGTTTGAGTATCATTTGTTCCGTTTATTTCTTCCATTTTTTAATCTATGGTTTCAGGAATAGAAAGTTTTTGAGAAATTGATTGATCAAAAGCAAAAGATATTTGCAAATAAATGTTTTCTTTGATAAATTTCCAAAGTTTGAAGTCGATTTGAGTGAACATAAATGTGATGACTGAAAGCGAGAATTTCTTCCATTTCACCATTTGCAGTAATACAAAAAGTATAAAGTTCATTACATAAAAATGTTGAACAAAATGATTTAGTGGATTTAAAAATATTCACGTCGTTATCATAAGCACCTGAAATAATATAAACCCGATATTACGGTAGAATATTACCGACCATCGAAGAGGAGGTATTAACGACAACAACACCTCCATTTCATGCAACTCTTCCCCCGGCACCGGAGGAAAAGAATTCATTTTTTTCAAATGTTTTTCTATTTTTAATAATTTTTATTGGAACATTTTTAATTGGAATTGCATATAGATATGAGCTGCACAAAAGAATCTTCTATCGATATTATTTATGATAATTTTTTAAATAAACATGTTATTATAAAATAATATTATCATAAATAAAATAATGGGTCGAAAGCTAAAAAAGTGAAGAACATTAACAGTCAAATTTTCCCCCCAGAATTTATTGATTTTAGTTGTTTGCTTTTGACATTTTTTAAACACTAAGGTATCATTACGTTTTAATGAAGCGGAAATTTAAATATTTGTCATAGCTTGTAAAATAAAGCCCTGTTTAATCATGCCACAACTTTGCTTCACATTAGTTAAAATATTTAATTTGCTGATTACAATTTTGGAAAAGCATCAGTGTTTTTTTTCTACAGATGATGACTTGAGAAAGAGAAAAAGCTCCGCTTTTCGATTCCGAAGTCAATCAAACAAAAAAGCAAAACGCTAAAAGCATATACATTTATCTAAACCTATCACCTACATATTCTATATACAACATTAATCAGTATTTACAATAAAAATGTTAATTAAAATTTCCCAATGGAACAGCTTTTTGTCGAATTGATGAAAAATGTCCAATATGTAGAAAATAATTAAAATCAGTTGCTTTTCCTATAAATGGTGATTCGTCCAAGATATGATCTTTAGCATGACCTTTTTCAGCAGGTTGAACTTCAAAGTATGTGAGCATTTTTGGGATTGATGTTGATCGAAAGAGAACTCCTTGAGTGCAACAAGATTCTGGTGGTGTGATATATGCAGAGGAGGTGATGTGGAATCGAGTATCAGCAAATATCTAAAACATGCTTTTAAAATTAACGAATTAGTTACAGTAATGAAAAATAAAGAAAATGAAAATTACCTCATAATACGATGGATGCTTCATAATGGGATAAGTAAAAACAGAAATCAATAAAATATAAGTAATTGAAAATCGTCTAAAGACAAAATAGGATACCATTATTCCAAAAGCCATGGATACAGAACCTGCTTGAAACATAAAAGGAAAATGCCGAATCCACCAAGGATGAAAAAGTTTCACATAATCAATATACTCCAGGTCATTGCTCTTCAGCTGCGTCACTAAACTTTGCATCAGAATGCCAAAATATGGAATAGGAACTGCATCATCTTCAATCAAAAGAACGAAATCACTTGTGACATTACCATATACCGTCTTCAAGCAATTCCAATAATCCGCTGCTTCTTTTTTTATCCTTCCAGTGTCATTCAGTAAATCATAAGATTGATTGTTGTCATCGTTAATTGAATAAATTTGAAGTTTATCATCAAAGATTTTAAGGTCATCAAAAATAGTTTTTTCAACATTGCAAATTGAAATTTGTGGTACCTTTTCCCATGTTTGAATTTGTGCCAACAAAAATGCCATTGATTGTGTAAGAAATCCATTCTTTCGATCTGCAGCTATTATTGATATTGATAAATTTAATGACGGCTTTTGCTAAAAAAAAAGAAATTATATTACGATAATCTCCAAAAAAACTTGCACATTTAAAATTTTCCAATCAAATTGATACAAAATTTCTTTTGCAATCTTAATTCGTTTTTCATTATTCTGAATATCACTTCCAGAAGAAAAATAATAGGATTTGCCGTTGTATGAAGGAATGCAATATCGAATTAAATAGAGAAATAAAAATATTCCAATGCAGCTTAAGAAAAGTTTCACAAAATCATATCCAAATTCTTTCAGCGTTAAAATCTTGACCATCAGGAATTAGTTACTAAAAATGGAAGATATTAATGTTGGTGTTAAAACGGTCGAGGGCAGGCTAAAGTACCAGACTCGGTTTAGGCATTTTTACATCCTTAGGGTATCCAAAAAGCACATTCAAGGATTATTCTCATCGAAGTCTCCAACGATAGATCTTTTTACAAAAGATTCAATTCATCATCATTGTATTCAACAATTTGTTATATTCTTTTCATCATATTTTAAAACACAGAAGTTTTTTTGGATGTTGCAACAAGTGTTCGTTAAAAATGTTGTAAAATTTTTGAAATGTTTTGTTAAATACAAAAAACACATGTTGAAAACAGTGGTAATGACATGAATCTTGTGTAAAAGATTATCGTTGAAGCATTTGATGAAGAAGAAGTAAAATGTATGTGTCTTTTCTGTACCTTCAATGTTGATATCGTTCCGCAGGAATTGTTGAACAAAAAATGCAATGTCAAAAACGATGTTGAAAAAGAGACATTTAGTTGCAGTTCGCCAAAAAGATTACAGTAACTTCCATTTTGTTAGTTTACATGAAAGCTGTGCGATACCAAGGACTCGAGACCGAGACTCCGAAATTTCGGCCGCATTTTCGACCCCTGCTTCAGGGACTTCTTTACATACAATATGTAATGTTAACTTAAAATCAGAGAGAAAGAGAGATAAGAAACACTTTTAAAGAAATTAAAACTAAAAAACATTTTTGACTATTATAATATAAATATTGAAAGCTCATTTATGCAATGCAAACCTTTTTTCCAAAATAATAAAAAAGAAATAAAAACATTTTATTTTGCAACCACTTTTTCAAAATAATGGATTTTTAACCAGACATCGTTAAAAGGTTACGATAAAAAAATAAAACAGTTTCATTTTCAGAAGTGATATACATTTATTTTTGTACGGCTTTTTTAATGTTTTTCGTCTAGATTATTTATTTGACAATATAAACTTTTATCAAATTTTAGACAAGCTTATTTGGGTGATACAAAAAATTTATACTCAAATGTTATTGCTTTTTGTAACAATTGGTGTATTTCTGGCAGCAAAAGGATCTCCAGAAAAAAATTTATGGGATCAAGTTGTCCGTCAAGAACAAGTTATTTTAACTGTCATTTATAAAGGAAGATCTTTAAGCGTTTGGAAACAAGAGGTTGACAAAAGTTATAGCAGGTTTCTTACTTGAGCTTTATCATCCCTAATGATTTTTTATTTTTCCAGATATTATGTTACTCCCCTTTGTACTCTTGACATGAATTCTTTGAGCTGTGAAAGAGATGATTATGGCAAAAAGCCTCGTTCAGTTTTTGCATTTAAAGTAAAACTATGGGATTTAAAAGTTGCAACATTTGTTCAAAAAGCGCTCAAATCAAAAAACATTATCGTCCATGCCGGTGATATTTTTATTCTTCCAATGCAATCCGTTCGAATTGGACTTGGAAATCCAACTCAATCAATAAAAATTGATGAAAATTGGAGACCATTTGGAGATGAATCTTTGGTAATGTCATTTCAGTTATACCCAAAAACTCACGCCTTTTGTCTTAAAATGGTTCGTTTATTATGTTTGACATAAATAATTCATTCGGATCATTGTAGCTTGAAGATGCAAAAACAAGAACAAATTTCTTTTTGAGTACCACAAAATTATATTTTGAATTTATGATGACTGCATCATCGACCTCTTCTCGGCGAATAAAAATCTCTGCAACTTTTTTACAAAAGTCATCATTTTACAGTAATTTAGTAAAAAATAACGCTGGCAAAAACGGTAAACCATATATATAAAATGAGTGAAATAGCTTATTCTACTACTGAATTTTTAGGTGACGTATACCTAAAATCAGAAGATGCGAATAAATTGGCCCATGAAATTTTCTATTCGGCCTCTTTCGATGAAGAAGTTTCATCCGATTACGACCCCTCTGAAAATGAAAATGCAATTATCAAAGAATTGTTAAAGAATTTTCAACATGATAAAATTCAATCTAAGGAATTGACGAAAGAGAAATGGGATTCTGTATTTTGGGATGACATTTTTACACGTCCAGATATTCAAACTTCATTCCTGAATGATACGATAACCTTTGATGGAAAAGAAAACAATTTTCATTTTGATCAACAAAAAGCTGAAGCATTTCGAAATAAAGTCGCTTCTGCGCATTCTAATGGGCACACAGATTCTATGAATGTCGGAGGAATGTTTGAAGGATTTGGTTTAAGCATTGGCGGATCACATGGCGAACAACGATCTGATGCAAATACCAACGAAAATGAACAGTAAGTTTTTGATTTTTTACTGTTAAAAAATTATTGTTTGTTTTTCATTAATTTGTTTATATAAATTTATTTCATTTTATTTCAGAAAATCAAAGAACGATTTCAATGTTGATGATTTTAATAAAGCTCTTGAAAAAAATAAATGGAATGTAAAATGGACTGGTGAAAAGTTTGAACAAAAAAATCTTGATCTTTACCGTATCAATACAAAGAACATTCAATCCATAAGTGAAACAGCTTTCAACCGAGTAATTGTTAGCAAAAAAGAAACTGGACAAAAGATTGAAATCAAAGAAGAAACTGATATTTCTGAATTTGATCACATCTATGACGAAACTGCAACAATTTCAACCACAACAACTTCTTCGACAACAACTACCAGTACAAGTACTGCAAATGCACAAAAAGTACCATTACGTATTCGTCATTTAGGAAGACCTTAACCAAAATAACCAAATAATTCGAATAAATCAAACTTATGACAAAAGTTTTAAAAATTTTTACATTTGAAATTTAAGTATTTTGGGGTACATCTAACTGAACATGTAAAGATCATTTGATTTATGTGATATTTAAAACATTGATTTTTTAAAATCAATTTGTTTTGTTTGAGTCAATCCTCTTTTAAAAAAGACTTTAATCAAATGAAATTTATACAAAGTTTGTTCAAAAACTTATCAATGATTAAATCACGTACGTTGCAACCAATAACGATTTGTATAAATTACAAAAACAGTTATAGCAATAATACACATAAATGACAGAAAATACCAAAACTTGTTTGTTGTTGACGAAATGCCTTTACATGCCAAAACTATTTCAACTACCGTATGTATGATTTGAAGTTATCGGTAGAGGACCAGGACATCCTGACTTGTATTTATGTTGATGGTGATCAACATGAGCCATGGATGTTAGATAAACACGATCATTTAAATTGTTGCTATAAAACATCCCACAAACATGATGAAACTATTTGTTTTGTTTTATGTGATGAAACTACATTTTTCTAAACATGTAGCTTCATCACATAAAAACATATTTTTGCAATCAAAGTTTTGTTTCTCATATTTTTTGCACAGTTGATCACAAACTACAAAATAGACAAATTCTAACCATATAATATTTATTGCTATCAGATCTTCTTCAATGATTTTATTTCTGTAGTCTTTCCTATCAGACAATTCTATTTATTTTTATCCTACAGTGTAGTTTTCGTCCTGCCTCTTTTTTGGTTAATTATTTACTTATCAATTTATCATTTAAATACATCAAAAATTTTTAATAAAATATCGTTTAATTTAAAAAGCTTTTGTGAATTTCAATAGAAATAATATGGGATTTTTGTTTTGGGTTGGAATATTAGGCCTTGGATTTGGGATATATTTTTGGAAAAAGATTTTTGATTTTGTAAAAGAGAGGAGAAGATTCATCAAAGAAGTGGATAAATTTCCAGGTCCACCGGCAATTCCAATATTTGGAAGCACACTTTTTTTTAAATGGAATGTTGCAGGTTTGTTTCTTTTTATGAATCGAACGAAGGAGATTGCAAAATTTAATCTAATGATTGGATATCCGGATAAAGTTGAACCTCTCTTTCTTCTGATCAAGAGGCTGCCACTGAATCACTCAACCAGCCGTTCATCTTTTCGTTTTTGTCGTTTTAAAATATTTCAAACGAACCATTTGCTTCATTAGGATTATTAAGATTAACACTTTTATTCCAAAGAAACCATTTTAGAATTCACTGATCAAATCTTTGATTGGGGTGCTTATTTTCAAAATGAGGGATACGGTCTTATTACACTTTGGGTTGGACCATTTGCAGCTATTTGCACGTTAAAACCCGAAGAAACCAAAGCAGTCCTGGAATCAAATGTCATAATTACAAAAGGAAGAGAATATTCTGTCATTCAAAAATGGCTTGGAACTGGCCTTCTAACAAGTACAGGAGAAAAATGGCGAACTCGAAGAAAAATGCTTACCCCGGCTTTTCATTTCAATGTTTTGAATAGCTTTTTGAGAATCTTCGATTCAGAAGCCGAAATTTTTGTTGAACAACTTGAAAAATATGCAGATTCTGGAGAAGAATTTAATTTATTTCCGTACATGAAAAGATGCGCATTGGATATTATTTGTGGTATGTGTAATTTTTTGGTAAACTTTAATAGGTTGATTTTTGTTGTAACTCTTCTTCCCTGTCATTGGCATTTATACTTTTCATACTGTAGTTAAAGATTAAATACAGAAACTTACAGAAACTTCAATGGGAACAAAGATCAATGCTCAAACAAATCCAAAGCATCCGTATGTGATTGCTGTGCAACGGCTAAATGAGTTAAGTTTTGATTATATTCGATTTCCATGGAATCGGATTAAGCCAATTTGGTATGCAACTGGAAGGGGCAAAGAATATGATGACTGCTTAAAACTTGTAACTGATTTCACGAGAAAAGTTATTGCAATTCGGGCAAAAGAATTTGAAGAATCTCAATCTCGAGGTGAGATATTGAATTTTGAGGATGCAGATATGGTTGCGAAAAAGAAGTTGGCATTCTTGGATTTACTTTTATCTGTTCAAAATGAAGGAAAATTGACGGAAGAAGATATCCGAGAAGAAGTGGATACTTTTATGTTTGAAGGTTGGTATCATTGTGACAGTAATCCAATTACTGTAGAAATTATTATTACAGGACATGATACAACATCTGCTGGTATGACATGGACTATTTGGAATTTGGCACATTATCCGGAGCATCAAGAAAAAGTTATTGAAGAAATTGATGGCATTTTTGGGGATTCTAATCGAGCTTGTACTCATGATGATCTGAAAGAGCTAAAATACCTTGAAAAATGTATTAAAGAATCCCTAAGGCTATATCCACCAGTGCCATTATTTACTCGAAGTGTTGAAGAAGATTTTGATTTGAGTAAGGCAACCGTAATCTTTTTTTTGAAATCAATGTAAAACTTTTAGATGGTCGAATAATTCCAAAAGGTTCAACAGTTTTGATCCCGCCATTTGTGCTTCATCGAGATCCAATTAGTTTTCCAAACAGTTGTGTATTTAATCCAGAACATTTTAGTCATGAAAATATCGCAAAACGTCATCCATTTTCTTATGTGCCATTCTCGGCAGGTAAAAACTTTCCCTTTTTAGAATGGCACAAATTATGTACTACATCAGCTTTTGTGTCATCGACTTAGTTTTTAAACATATTCTTGCTACCTAAATCTTGTAGGACCTCGAAATTGTATTGGCCAAAAGTTTGCATTGATGGAAGAAAAAACAGTTTTATCACATTTTTTTCGAAATTTCCGGGTCACAGCTGAAATGCCATGGGAAACCAATAAACCATGCCCAGAAATTATTACAAAGCCACAACATGGAACACCAGTTAAAATTATTCGAAGAAAATGAAAACAATAAATTTATTAATTGTTACTCATTTAAGTGGACTTTTTTTTAAATTTAAAAACGATTACTTTTCGATTCCTTTTTTTGTATTAATTTCGGATTACTGTGCTGTTGAAAATCACGATTTAGCAAATTTGTTTATGTTTTTTTATATCAAAATAGTGATGAAATAAAAAAAGAAAGAGAAAATTAAAACAAAACAAAATTTTGGTTAAAAACATTGCATTGCTTTACAAATGAAAATCATTGAGGAAGCATCTTGTTGGAGTTCCTACTGTAGTATCATAAATTTTTGGTGGTTTGTATTTTCGCGACCATTCTTCAACAACTTCTTCAACAAATGGTGCAAATTTTTGAAAATATTCTTCGGCACTAATTCCACAGAACCAAAGAGTGTAATGAATTTTTTGATGATTCTGTAACAAACAAAATGTTATCAAAAAATAGTTTTGAGTAAAAAAAGGATACCTTCATATAAGCTAAAAGTTTCAAAAGATCAAAACTGAATGGATGAATCCATAAAGTAAAGGATTCAAGCTTTGAAGAAATTTTGGCATTCGCAACTTCCAAGGATTCAATTGAAGGGGTTTTGCTTCCACTGAAACAATGAAAGGTTATTTGTTGCCCTGAGGGCATAAACAGTGTTTGTGTTTTTGGTCAAACACCGCCGCCGGCAAAAATTGAGTTACCGCCGCCGCCAGCGGCATCCTTTGATCTTCGGCAAATCTCTTTGAACTTTTCAGATTACCGCTGCCGGCGGTGGCGGCGTGAAAACACTGGGCATAAAATAAATCCTTACAGATTAATAATTTTAGCATTTGGAAGGCATTGACAAATTTCTTCAAGTGAAGCATGCTGTCCATTGTCATGAATGATGGATGATTGCATCATATCAAATTCTTCAACATTTCCACCTTCAGTTAAATGCTTCAATTCGCTTAATGTAAACTTTTGGAAAGTAAGTTGAATTTGTCGAACATTACAAACTGCTGTTTTGGATAATAAAATTGAAACAGCCTTGTATCCAGGAAAAATATCAAGTTTTTCAATGAGCCATAAAGGTTTTGTAATTTTATTCAAATTTTCTTGACTTGTTGATTGATTGCCAATCGTATCCAAAATCCAAAGATTTGCAATTCGAAGAACCTTTTTAATAACCATATATGGGAATTCAGGATGTTGAAAAAATTTACAAGTTTGCATAAGCTTGAGGGACATTTTTGGTGAAGCCTTTTCTTTCAACCATTTACAAATTTGATATGGAAAATCGCGGGCAACAGAAGAAATTCTTAAGTCAGAAATTGCAAATACAAGTTCCTGATCGGGGGTTTCCATTTTTTGAAACAAATTAATTGGCGGTATCTCCGTTTATTACGTTTTATTAGGTTTTATTCCTGTATTTAAAATTAAAAAGGCGGCAAAAGATCAAAGCAAAACAGAAACTTTCACATTTATCATTTTTTTAAATGTAATAATCAGTTAAAAGTTTTAATGTAAATAAGTTTTTAACTAATTATTATCAAAAATCAATCAAAACAATAAATTTTAGTTTGATTAAAAGCATAAAAATAATTTGTCCAAAGAATGGTGTTAAACCAGAAAGCCTTTAAAAAGGAGATACCGCCAAAAATTAGTAAAAAGTTAAATTATTTTATCTAAAACTACAAAAATTAGTAAATTAGAATTACATATTATTCGCGAAAAATCGTTGAATAATTTTTTCAAAAACATAAAAACAGCGCGAAAAACTATGTGATGATTTATTTCTGTCAACAATGACTGTTCTATAAGAACTAAAGAGAAAAAAATTTGCACCTGTTGGCACACAAAAATAAAGAACACAGGATCGCAAATATTTTATATTCATTGTGACGATTATATAATTTCATCATATATGTACTTTAAATTTATGATTTTTGTTTTAAAATAAACAATTGTTTGGAGAACCGAAAAGAAGGAAACCGAAAAATTTCGTCTCAAACAGTGTTTGATCCCCGAGCGGAAATCGAACCTGCGACACACTTATTACCGGCCAGCTGCTCTACTGTTGAGCTTTTGGGGCATTGTTTTTGGAAAATATTCTAAGCATTTCTAGGAAACATTTCCTCATGGCATTTCAAAATTATTTTCTGTGTGGAATCGATAGTGATAATATAGATCTAAAATAAAAATCTTTCCGCCTCTTTTTTATATGCTGTAGTCCTGTTTACTTCAGGGCCGAAATCTTTTAAGCAAGAATAAGCAATCTTCAAGGTGGTTTTCATTTTGCGCACCAAAGGAAGTTTAATTTTTTAATTTTGTTCTTGCAAATTTTTGTTTGTCAATCAATCAATCATTCCCTTAAAGGATGTTATTAATATCGACTGTATTTCATGGATATCGTTCATACAAAATTAAATGTGTAAAAATTTTTTGAAATACACTTTTATTTGATACCAAAAATTGGCACAATCTCTCATTTTTCCATTCAAATAAAATACTGGAAAAACGAGAGATGATTTTATTGATTGCAAAAAGCTGCTGTTGCTGCTGTTTTGCTTGGCTTTTTTTATTTTTTTCAAAAATGAAAAAAGCCAAGCAAAACAAATGTCTATCGAAACAAAAATATAAAACAAATGCTATTTTTTATTACGAAAAAAGCACTTTTAATCAATTGCAAAAAAGAAGAACTTTCGCTAGTCTTTTTAATTTATTGATTTTAAAAGTCGTCTGAGAATTTTAATTTTATCATGTCTGAAGCCGCTTCTGTAATCCGTGCTCCATCAAGTGATTTCCCTTCAGATGTTCTAAAATGGATGAAAGCAAATGCAACACCAAAAATGGCATTAAAATTAATGAAATGTCACAAATATTTTCAACATTTTCCTGAATTTCCATATTTAATTTTCAAGGATGTTTCATATTACGATGATCGAGATGAATGGTCTCTAAAAACTTTAAACAATCAATCACATATTCATCAAGATTTAAAAAGTATTGAAAATTATGCAAAACAAATTTGGATAACTGGATATTTAATTTTAAATCAATTCCCAGAACTTGCTTCCCGACTTTTCACAAAAATTGCAGTTTGTGACATTGAACATCTAACACTTTATGATCAGACACTTTCTTTTGATAAATTTGAACTTTTGACGGCTTCTGGCACAATTACAGAATGCCATTTGTATAATACAAAATTCAAATTTAACAATGGTGATTCTGTTTTTATTGATTCAATTTTGAAATGTTTACCTAATGTTGAAAGCTTCTTACTGTAAGTTTTGTTTTGAAATTTTGAGAAATTTTTTAATATTATTTTAGACACAATGATGAATGCCCTGTTTTTACATCAAATTTTATTAACATTTACAAAGGAATAAATGCTTCAAAAATTAAAGAAATCGATCTTCAAATGATTTCTTTTCCGTATTTTTTGATATTTTTAAAATTTATGGAGGTAAATATTTTAATATTTTAACAGATTTTTAGTAATAATTACACCACCTTTTTTTCAGCATAATCCCCATATAAAATATGAACTTGATTTTATTCCAAATTCGTTGTCGAAAGAAGAAACGAAAACAATTGAAAATTTTATCGACAAAATTATTTATGCCGGAATTAAAAAATATCCACCTCCAATTATTGAATTTCCTGAACAGCCTCTTGAACAATTAGAAGCGTTAAAATTGATGTCACTAAAATTTGAGAAACAAAATAAATAAAATTTTCGATACTGTATTTTGCATTCAAAAAAATCAATTTTTGTTACAGTCTTTTTGAAAGACTTGTCAAACATCAACCACAAAAACAATGGTAACCAGAACATTTTGTGAAAACAAATTAATTATTTAATACATTAATGTATTCATAGACGTTTAAAATCTGTTACAAATTTTTAAAAAACAAATATTTTAAACAAAAGGTTTCAGCTTTTTGTATCCTAATTTAAAATTTAAACGACACTTTCGCATTTTGCCATTTTAGAAATCAGTGCTTTAAATTCTATACCATATTTGCATTTTTAGTCTTCTTGCAAAACTAAAAGACAGTCAAAAAAAACTTTTTTTATAAAATCATGTCTTCCTTTTTGCAAATTTTATCCTTACACATTTCCACCCCCATCAACATCATCACAAATTTTTTTATTATCTTCCATTTCACGGCGGGGTAATTTTTTCTTGACGCGAAAAGGCGCTTATAAGCGACTACTTGCTTGTTTTTTGTGAAAAAAAGAAGTTTTTCAGAATCCTGAAGACGTAAAATAAATTGAATTTAATCATTTTTATGTAATATTTTTTTAATAATAATATAAAAAAATATCTTATTTATTAATAAAAACGCTTAAAATAAATATTTTCAAACGTTAAACGTGTTTTTTTACAATTTTTATGAAGACGTCAAAATCAGTGAAATCTGATACAAATTGAAACATGCCTCTGTGGAATTTTTTTGTAATCGTGTTTTTTTGATTTAATATCGTTCTTAAGACTATTTAGAAGGATTTGGCTAGAAATTTCTCGGGCAAAAGTTTCTATTTCGGTTTTTTTAGCTGATTTTGTATTATGGTTGGTGTATCAAAGAGGAAAAAACAGATGCAAGAAGCTGCAGACAAAGCTCTACCATTAATAATACTGTAAAAGAATACGATCAAAGGCTACAATCAATTCTGAACAAATTGTTGCTGCAGAATATCAATCTCAAATCAATACTTTAACTGCTGAATTGGAGACTGTAAGTCGATCTTGGAAAGAATATGAAAGACAAATTGGTGCTTTAAATGAATGATGCACTTGAAACCCTTCGAGCTAAAAATAAACAATATGCTTATGAAAAGCTGGATCTTGCAGAAGAACGAGAAATTGATGAAGAGAATCCAAAAAGATATGATGAAATGGAAGCATATTATATGGCGGATGAAAAAATTGTTGATCTTGAATAATTTGTTCTTGTATGTTTTATATTTTTATACTTCACTTTATTTGGATATTTTTTAGGCTGGATATCTGGGAAAATGTTTCTGCAAAAGAATTTTTAACTGAACGATTAATAGCTAGTTTGGGATTACTTGATCCAGAATGGTAAAGCAATGATATTCTTCGAGTTGAAATTGAAAGTACTATGAATGGCATTGATGATGGTCCAGATACCGTATCACAACTACATGAAAGAGTTAGTTATATTACTGTACTTATTGTTATTTAAAATTATGTTTTAGCTTGAACATGAACGATCTCGAATTAGAACTGATAGTAACAACACACCATCAGCTGATGGAGCTCCAAATTATACTACTGTGACTGAAGTTTTCAATTACGTCTCAGCTTTCAAGAAATTGCTTCGACATTCGAGATAGAATTTCATCAATAAGTATTTCAATGAAAACTGTTTATGCATTGCAGATGCTCAATCTTGACACTTTTTTCTTTGATCTTAGATAATTATTTGTTTTTAATTTAATTTGTTGTCTTAAAATAGGTTTAATAAAGTATTTTGATAAGTATATTCTTTTAAAAATGACTTAAAAGTGAGCAAATTTATGGTATATTTTGTTTCACTTATTCTACGATAATGAGGCGAAAAAAGTGTTAATTTTTTCTAGCCAAACTTTAGAAACATATGTTGAGATTAATTTAAGAACAAAAATATTAAGGATTAGTAGACAGAAATGATTTCATGTTACAACAAAGCTTGAACTTCTGATGCATTTGCTTGCGCATGATTTTGTTATTCGCAGATCTCAGCCAAAAATGCATCATTCTGCGCAAGCTATATATGAATCAGCAGCTAATTAGTTGTAGATTGGTAACGAAATTAAGAAAACTTAAAAAATATTAATTTTTGCTGTTATTTTTGGTAAAATCTGTAATAATACTGCATTACTGAAAAATCGCAAAAAAAAATTAAATTTTTTTCCGTGCGAGAGTTTATATTGCATTTTTACCCCGCCGTGCCATTTTTACCTAATTTTTTTTGTTCAAATTGCCACATGTTCTTTTTTGTTCTTTTTTTCAATCAAATTCAAAAAAAGAAGATCAAAATCAATCAACATGCAATTGCTAAAACTTTTTCTTTTCTTCTTTTTTTTGATTGCTTGAAAAACAAATTTTATTCTTTTTCATTCATTTATTCAACAGCCAATTTCTCTTCTTTTTTGCATCTTCAAAAATATCTCATCTCGTTCGTCATTGAACGAAAAAATCAAAGCTAGATTTTGAACAATTGAAGAATTGAATGACGATGAGAAATGCCAAAATGAAGAAATAAATTTGTAGTGATTGCTGCATTTTTTTCTTATTCTTGATGAAGGAGGTAAAAAAGAGGGATAAGGAAAGGGCATTAAACAATGTTAAAACTGCTTTTGATGATTATCAAAAAAACCCCTTCTTTTTCTTCTTGATGAAGCTGTCGAAGCCAGGAATGATGTTTTTTAACGAAGAACGAAACAAAAAATAAAATAAACGAGTCCAACGGCAAAAAAAAGAAAGGAAGGCACATTAGCGCCCCAAAGGAAGGAAAAGAAAGGAAAGAATAATAAAAAAGCAAGGCGGAGTTCTTTTTTTTCAATTCAAGAAGAAGGACCCCTGAAGACACAACCCAACAGGGTTATTTCTCAATTCTCATTCATCTTCATTTATATCTATCTTATTTATATAATATTCAATTCAAAATTATATTTGTTTTTATTGTTACTCATTTTTTTTATTAAAATTGTTTTTTATTGATTAAACAGAAAAAAAATTATATTTTTAATTACTCAGAAACACAACAATTATTTACAGCTGGCATTTAATTAAAAATATTAAATTTTCATATTTTTGATTATTAAATATTTGTACATATTTTTTTCAAAAGAAAAATGAATAACAAAGTTTGAAAAAAATTGAAAGAAATAAAATGGCAAAAAAAGGTGAAAAAGTTGTAAAGAAAAATATGTATCCAACAGATGCAGGAGATTCAACAAGTAGTTCACTTGCAAGGTAAGCTTTGATTTGGAGATATGATAATTTTATCATCAGGGATGAGGACCAAATAAGTTTTTAAACTAAAAATTAATAAACTTGTGATGTTTAAGCTGGAGGAGGAATTTTAAGTTTCAATGAATTAAAATTTATTCGTTTTTTGAGGAAGTTTTTTCTTCTATCAAAAAGCATCAAAAAGCGACTTTTGTCTTTAATTGCAATTTAAATTTCTTGCTTATTAAATTAAATGATTCATCAGAAATTCTAGGAATGTTTTTTTACTTTTTAAATTAGCAATTAAAATTCTTTTGGCAAAATTTGTTTATTTTAATGGAATTTTAAAATTAGTATTCATGTATTTTGAATACAGTAGGCTTCAGAAAATGAAATATGCAAAATCAAGGATTTAAAATGGTGATTGATGTCAAAATTGAAAAACTAAATCTTTAAAACTCAAGCTTTAAACTTTAAATTTAAAATCGTTTTCTGTTCATAAACGCAATTTTAAGATTATGCAAATTTAATGTTTTTAAATTTCAACCATTAAAACTTCTCCAAGACTTCTTTGCCGTTTTTTCTGTAGATCTTTTCCTTTATTGCTTTTTTCATTCATTGCTTTTTCACAGTTTTTTTTTACTTCCTCATAATAATAGTAGTTATTTTTACGCAAATATCTTCACATTCACATTAAATCAAAATCTTTCCCCAAGGAATCTTTATTTAAGTAATATGAGTCATATGATTTAATATCCACCCTCAACTTTTCTTTTGACAATTTTTGCTTTTGCTGTTGAAATCTGTATTTTTAATTTCCTTATTTTGCATTTGAAAAATAAAAGCAATGTCAAAACCACGCAAAAACTTTAAAAATAAAAAAGATTCCATGGGACAAATAAAAACAACAAAAAGTTTTTTTATATTCAATGACGCTATTTTTTATTTTTTATTACACATTTTTGGGCATCTCTTTTTTGCTTTTCACTATTTTTTGATACCCCGTTGAAATTTCTTAATCTCCTCCTCTTTTTTTGTTTTTAATATAATATTTCTCATGACTCTAAAAATTATCCATCAAAAAATTTTTTCGAATATTTTATTTTTATCCTTCTTCGACACAAAAGTTGTTGGTTGACGACAAAAGTTTGTTAGGTTTTAATTATTTCTTTCCTTTTCCTTTTTGTTGACGTATTAATTTCGTATTTGGTCATTATTAAAAGATAATATTTGTATAATATTTTTTTCATAACAGGATATCTGATATCTATCTATTATTATTATTATGATGGGATTGCTTCAACTTCAACCAAGTCCTGGGTAATTTTATTTTGCTTTTTTTGTTGGGAAAGCTTGTCAATCTTGTAAATTTGAAAAATACCAGTAAAACTTAAATTGTTTCATTAAATTAAAGGTCAAATATAATTTATTTTTCTTTCTTTTTTTTGCTTCGAATAAAAATTGAACCATAAGAAATTAAGGATTTCTAAAAAAAGATGTAAAGTTGCTCCGTATACGATAACAGGAGTGGTTCTAAAAATATTTTTATAACTTTTTTTTATCATTTATCATATCCGTGGATGTATGAAGTGATGCGAATATTATTAATCTAAAATAACAATTTTCGTTGCAGGAAATGTCCTACAAAGAAGGTTGCATTTCCTGCAACGAAAAAGAATTTGTTATTTTAAATTAATATAATTTACACCATATACCATCAGATATATAGGGATAAAGAATATCCCGTTTTTCAATACTTTTGGCTGCAAAAAAAGAATATTATTACGTAATTTTATTTTCTTTTGCAAGAACTTTTTCTTCAAAAAACTAACAGTTTTCTTTTGCAAATATTTTTAAAAAATTAACGGAAAAGGAAAGGGAAGGAGAGAAAAAAGATGTAATATTTCTCACATATTTATTTTAAAAATAAATCGCTTTTACACATCCAAATAAATCCAAAAATATTATAAATATTCTTTATTCTTTAAAGATTAATGTTGTTGTTTTGAACAGCTGCAATTTAATCCCTTCCGTTTTTATTAATGCCCGTTCGCGTTCCTTTTTTTCCCTGTCGTAATCATTTTCGAGGAGGGAAAAAGGGAAGGAAGGAAGGATATTTAAAATAAAAATAATAAAATTGACACCTTTTTGAATGTGAGAGAGAAACAAATTTTTATTAAAAAAAGGAAAAAGAAATCAAAACAAGGCAAAAGCAAAAATTCTGCAAACGGCATGAACAAAAAAAAGTTTGAAAGAGAAAACATTTCTTTGCAGGCAGTCATCCCATCAGGCAAAGAAGAACGTCCGTGTTTCTTTTTCACTTTTTTTTTGTGGAACGTTAAAAATAAATGATTGTTGTTGTTTTTGTTCAAAAAAGCTCACTTTCAATATCTCTCTATTCATTTTTTTGCCTTTTTAAAAATGATGCTAGTAGAAAAATGGGTGGAGGAATGCAAAGGGAAAAGGCAAAGAAAGGCAAGGAGAAAAAAAGAACAGCAAAAAATAGCAGCAGCAAGCTTAAAACTTAAAGGAGGAGACGCATCGCCTATAAACTTTTTTTTACAAAAATCAGGGACTCATTGGAGCTGCTTTTTTCTTTCTTTTTTTGCAGCTGCAGTGAAGAAAAAAACAAGCTCCAATGAAGGTCTTTTCGCGTCGAGAAATGCAATCAAAGTTGCGTGTAAAAGTTTATTCACGATGGGTCTCGTCCTTTAAACAACAAAAAGAAAAAAAAGAGTTAAAACACCTCTTCTCAAGCTTTTTTCTTCTTCTGGCAGCATATTTTCATTATTATATATCTCTTTATTTTTATAACTTTTATATTCTTTCTTGTCTTTGTGTCATTTTGTCAATTCCATCAAAAAAATATTATATTCTTAAAAGCTTTTGTTAGCTTGAAAAATATTTTTTAAAAACGAGAAAGTAGAAAAATACACATACATTTGAATAAATTGAAGTAAAAATTACTACTTCCGAAATAGAAGAAGGCAGACTTCAGAAGGCAGAAAAAAAGAGTCAAAAACTACGTAAGTTAACTTATATTCATTTGGAGCAGCAGTTCCATTCCCCCCTTTTTTGAGTATATGTATATTTTTCTGTCATTTATACTCCGTCTTTTCCTCTCCTGTTTTTTTCCAACCATAAATAGTTGGCTTTCCTTTTTTTTCAATTTTCGAAAATAGGTTCTCACACTGTTTTTTATTTTTTTGAGTTTTTTTCTATTTAACTTCTTTACTTTCTGTGATATCAGTGCTGCCTTATTTATTTTTTGTTGTTGTCTACGGATTTTCTGAAATGAAAAAAAGAAGGTAAGGAATTAGGCAGCTTTTAACGGTAATTAGGATATTAAAAGTCAAGAGAAAAGAGGATTACCTGATTTTAAAAGTAAAGTGACGGTCGAATTTTTTGGCATTTTTTAAAAATAAGAACATCTAGGTTACTTACCTGTTATTGAGGAAAGCTCTGTGTCAGATTTGGCACTAGAAAATTATTTTTAAAAGTTTATTTATTTAACTTACAAATTGTTATTATAAAAAAATACCCAAAATTTGTAACTACTTTTTTGCTTCATTTTGTACTTTTTGAAACATTCATTCCAAATTTTTTTCGGCAAAAATGCAAAAATCGAAGAGGTAAGGAATCGATTCGATTAATCGTGTATTTTTCGAAAAACTTGACAATTTTTTTTATTTTTTGCATGCATTTGAAAGGTGAAATCATACAGTAATTTTAATCTCGATTGTTTCTTTCAAATTCTAAAATTTCTATTTTTTAATTTTTCATTTTTCATTTTTACTAATTTAAACTTCATCAAATTAATTCCATCTGTTCTTCTTCGTTAAAATCTATCATTAGTTAAAGTTAACACATGATTGTTTTCTTCTCTAAAAAATAACATTCCATCTTTCATGCCAATCCAGCTTGCTTCAAACATCCATCATTCATTCCATTTGAAACAAAACCGACGCTCATTTGTTTCAACTTTTTTTTCTGTCTTTTTTTTGTAAATGTTAACAACTTAATTATTCCCATGAGATAAATTATTTCCTTGTGTTTTGTTTTTTTAAAAAATGCTTTTAAACTAAAATGTTGTTTTTGCTCTGATCTTTTAAAGTTGTGCTTCATTAAATTTTAAAGTCTCTCATTAAAGAAATTAAATTTTTATCAAATTAAGATTACGGTAGATGAATTTTAATTTGATTTAAAAAACATCTTTTTAAAATTTTGTCTTCTAAAAAACCAATTTTTCAAAAAATTTTCTCAAAATTTGAAAACAAAAGAACGTTGCTTTGTTTTTAAAAATTTAAAAAAAAAAGCTTGTTTTTGAAGAAAGAAAAGGTAAAAAAATTGAGAAAAGAACAAAGAACATCAAAAGTTTATTGCGACAGCAGCAGCGGCTGCCGTCGGCTAAATGTGGTAACAGCAGCAGCAGCAGTCGGCGTAAAGAAGAAAAGTAGCGGCAGCCGATGGCAAAATATCTATAAATCATCCAATTTTTTCTCTTGTCATTTTTTGCCTCTTCTTTTTCTGATAATAAAAAAGATGCAATTGCGAAATCATGAATAAGATAAAAATAATAAAGCAGTTAAAAAAAGTAATAAAACAAATTTTTATATTTTTATGCAAGTCTTTTTTTTGACGTAATAAAAATCTATTGTTAGCTGCTGCAGCAACAGTACATCCCCTAAGGGTGTGTGGCATTCGTTTAATGCCTTGAGGGTGGAAGATGAGGGAAGTTAAAGGCCAAGCAAGTCATATAATTAGTTTAGAAACAAAAAAGAAAGAAAGAATTGAATTACCTCTTCCAAAAAGTTCCAACTAGGCGGGGTGGCAGGCAAAAAAAAGTTGCTTCACCTCTTCCTACCAGCTCCGGAGGGCAGCAACAAAAAACATAAACTTACCCAACTCTTTTTTAGTCTTAAAATCGCAGGTCCACCAAAAAACAAGCAAAATCGCCGTCCAAATGGTATTCCACCAATTCCATCCGTGATATGTGATTCCCTATTCTCCCCTAATCGTGAACCCTCAATTTCTCCAACCGTTTCAACATCCTCTTCTCGAGCGGCAATTGTCCTTGGAAATTTGCATCAATCCCTTCGACGAGCTCTGAATGTTCATCCTGAGAAATATCGTTCATCAAGGCAATATTCTCGATCTGCATCACCATTTTCAACGTCACAAATGGCACCGGCAAGATCGAGGTCAATTGATGATGAACTAAATCGACGAAGGAATCGTCAAAGGGGTTCCCTTACCCAAGAATATTCTGGTGTGGCAACCCTGAAGGTTCCAGATGAACAATGTTTGGTGACTTTGAATGATGCAGATTTAGAAGCGGTCTTCCCTGAAATTCTCTGTCCAAATGGTGGGGATTATATGTTTACAGATGATGAAGATGATCCGGTGCCCTCTGAAATTATTACAATTAATGTCTCAGGAATGAGATTTCAGACGCAAGAAAAAACTTTAAAAAGGTTAGTTTAAAAATTTGTATGCAAATTAAATTTTGGAGGACAAAAGCTAGAGATTTTGGGAATAGTAACTTTTAAAGCAATATGCTTTCTAACCAAACGTGAAAATCAGGGATTTATTGAAGCTTCAACTAAAAAAATTTAAAAAAGCTTTATCAAAAAAAAAGATGATCTAATGAATCCCTGATTTTCAGGTTTAGTTCAAATTACACTTTTAGCAAAAGTATTATATCGTTAAACACGTGTTTTAAAGCCTGTTGAATATTCAAATTTATTGTTTTTTTGCAAAAATTATCTGACATTGCTATTTTTTAATAATAAAATAATTTTTACCTCCATATTTTTTTATTGGCGCTTGCATCTGTTTACAGCTGTTTGGGTACTTGACTGTAATTTGCTTGAAAAGAAAAGCTATAAACTTGAACACGTCTAAATTATGTTTAAAAAGCATTTGTAAAACTGGTTTTCTGATTAAAACACAATTTTATATTTTGCCATCAAAACATAACTTTTTAGATTTCCTGAAACAATTCTTGGAAATCCATTTAAAAGGAAAAGATATTACATTCAAAGCAAAAACGAATTTTTTTTTGATCGTCATCGAGCATGGTAAATTTTTAACATTTACAAATACCGTAATCAGTAATATAAAATGTTTAGTTTTGAATCAATATTACACATATATCAAAGTCATGGACAAGTTGTTCGACCTGAAAACATACCAATCGATGTTTATTTAAATGAACTTAAATTTCATAATGTAAATTTGCATATCCATGGATTCCATTAATACTGTAATTTCAGTTTTCTGGAGAAGTTTTGGAGACATTTTGGGCGAATGAAGGTTATGTAAAACCACCAGAAGCAAAAATGCCAGAGAATTTTATTCAAAGAAAATTATGGGAATTAATGGAATATCCTGATTCCTCTCTGGCGGCAAGGATATTTGCCTTTATTTCAATAGCAGTAATTATAATTTCGATCTTTTCATTTTGTGCCGAAACAATTCCGGAACTGAAGCCTGAAGAAGTTTTCTCAACACGAGAATGGAACAGCGGATTCTTTTGGGTTGAATTTATTTGTTCTGTTTGGTTTTCAATTGGTACGCATTTAAGATTACTGTAATCAGATACAAAAATAGCTATTTAACGTAGTGGAGTAGAAAACCTAATATTCGAATTTTTAGAGCTTATTCTTCGATTTCTTGGTTGTCCTGAAAAGATTGCATTTTGTAAATCCTTTTTAAATATCTTGGATTTCGTTGCAGTTGCACCATTTTTTGTAAACATGATTTGGTTTGCAGATAGCACAACCTCGTCCATGTCCTTCTCCGTTTTAAGGATTATCCGACTTGTTCGAGTTTTTAGGATATTTAAACTTAGCAGGTATGCAAATTTTATAAGGAGGATATATAAAATCCACGTTTTTAGGCATTCTGTTGGTCTTCAAGTTCTGGGAAAAACTTTTAAAGCTTCAATTCGGGAATTCTTTTTGCTGATTTTCTTCCTCGGAATTGCTTTGGTTCTTTTTTCTTCGGGAGTTTATTTCGCGGAACAAAATGAACCAAACACAAAATTCACATCAATTCCAGCATCGTTTTGGTTTGTCCTTGTAAGTTTTGGCCTTTTGAAATTTGAATATTTTTTTTGTCGAAATTAATTTTTAACAAAATCAAAATTTTAGGCTACATTATCGACAGTAGGATACGGTGATATGGTAAGTTTTATCTTTGTTCACTTTATGCAAATTTCATCTATCCTTTTTTAGGTCCCAACTGGAGTTTACGGTAAAATTGTTGGAGGTTGTTGTTCTTTGATTGGAGTTATCACTTTGGCATTACCAGTTCCAATCATTGTAAGCTTTATCCCATTTTTATGCAAATTTTATTCCCAGTAACTTTTTGCAGGTAGCAAACTTTAAACACTTTTATCGACAAGAAATTCGCCTTGCACAAATGTATAATTTGGCTCAACAAGATAATGCTTCAAATGCTTCTAAAAAGTCATTTAATATTGGAGCTTAAAAACAGGGTGAAAAACTAACATTGCTTTACAGACATTCAAGATAATCCCAAAAAATTCTGCTGCCATATTTATCCTAACAAAATGCCATTGATGCAATTCACCAACATTTGATCTTAATTACTGTAACCGATTAATCCCCTCCGAAACCTAATTCGTGTTCAACTACAAAAAATATTTTATTATTTACAAAAACAGATTTTTCACTAAACAAAAAAATTACTCATTCTTCAAAAACCGGTATTAACTTCTTTTTTTGTATTATTATTAATCTTTTAAAAACAATCGATATTTGTTGCAATTATATATATTTGATTCGAGTGATATATGAAAAGAAAAATAAAGTTATATAAGGGTATTAAATAAAAATGGGTTTGGTCATCAGACATTCAAAAATTGCAAATGAAAAAATAAAACTTGAAGGACGCAAAAAGAGCAAAGAATGTTTTTAATTAAATTAAAGTTTGAGAAAAATAAAAGTTCAATTTATGTCAATTTAATTAAATTTAAATGTTCAAAACTGCAATAAAATCGAATGTTTAAATTTTTTGAACATCCAATTAACTGCCTGGAAGTTCAAAATAGATAACAGTTTGTGCCATTGGAATTCTTGAAGGCTCTAATGGCATTTCATATGATCCCACATCATTTTCTGTTATCTTTTTAAATGTTAAAGTTCCATTCCAACTTAAATGTGCACTTGATGGAATTTTATCCTTCTAAAAACCTATTCTTAATCACAGTACCTTTTTGTTACAGTAACTTACTCCATCAGTTGTCCATGTGCCATCTTGATCTGGTGAAGCAAAAAGATATTGTGGATTTGGGGAAGCTGGTGTGAAACGCTTAATCAAAAACATTCCTTCTCCGAAGTCAAAACTCGCTTCTTTTCCAATTTCAACAATCATTCGAGCAATTGCTCCATCGACATTGGCGACAGCAAAAGCAAAGATCAAGGCTAAATTTATGCAAATTATTTTTACACTGAAACTTTTAAAAAACATACCACAAAGAAACAGCAAATTTTTCATTTTTATCAAATCTAAAAAATCCTAAAAGTTTTTACCTTCGATTTTAAGTTATTTTTCTTTGTTTAAACTTTAAAGAAAAATTAAAAATGTAATGAGTCATAAAAATAGGCTCAGAAAATTTTTTGAAAAACGCCCCGTTGTTGTTGACTTTGAAGGATGGAACGAGTAGGAAGAAGGAGTTCAAAAAAACAACAACAGCTGAACTTTTTTGTTTACATCAAAAAAAAGAACAAACAAAACCAATAAAACAAATTTTTAAAATGAAAAATTGACCCAAGGAAAATGACTTTGATCAAAGTTTGGTTTTTCATTATTGATTTTATTTTAAAATGCAGTAATAAATATGGTAAACAGTAATATTATTGTTGTGGATTAATAACTTAATATTAAAAATGTTACAATTACAAAGTTCATTTCACATTTATTTTAACCTAGTTTTTGAGAACTATATTGAACATTGTGCTTGCGACTGCTGAAACTGTACCATTTCCTGTTGCTTTGATCTTTGCCGCCTCTAATGGCATTTCATATGATCCAACATCATCATTTGTGAACTTTTTAAAAACCAAAGTTCCATTCCAATAAAGATGTGCGGTGGAAGGGATTTTAGTTTTCTAAAAATATCAAAATTATACGTCTACAGTATACAATCAATAAAGACATACACCATCAGTTGTCCATGAACCATCTTGTTTTGGGGAAGCAAAAAGATATTGTGGACCATCAAAGGCTTTTGTTTGACGCTTAATCAAAAACATGCCCTTTCCAAAATCAATTTTAACTTCTTTTCCAAGTTCAACTTGCTTCACTGCAACTGCCGAAAAAACATTGTAAATTGTAATGGCCAAAATTAAGGCTGAAAATTGTTTTGTAAGTTTTTTAAAAATTTGAATAAAAATAAACCTGCAAGAAAATGCTTCAAAGCCATGGTTCAAAAAAAGCAGCCAACAAATCTGCAGAAAAACTAAAACTTAATTAAAATCTCAATTTTCAGTCAACAAAAAACAACAGCATTGAAAACGAAAAGAGAAATCACGTTTTTCGTCCTTCAAGTTTTTCAAGTCCATCGGGTCAATAATTTAACTTTTTTGATGAATGCATTGGTTTTTGTTAATGACAAATGTTTTAAATCAATTGTTTTAAGTAGGCTGTTGTTTCTATTTTTCATTTTGTTAACGACTAAAAAGAAGCCAAATTAACATTTTGTTACAAAAATTGAAAGTGTAAAAACGTTTGTAAAGAAAAAATTTTCGTAGACAATCATTAATATTCAATGAGCAAAAAAATATTTTAATTTATTTTTGCAACAAAATTTGTGTTAGATAGTATTGATGAAAATAAAGACAAAAAAATATCAAAAAGCAATCAAATCATTTATTAAATGTTAAGGGATATCACAGTTTTATTAAACATAAAGATCAGAACTCTGGGAGAAACTTCTTTGACTTTCTTTTTGTCGCCCATTTTTTTAATGAAATTGTAGATAAAAAGTTTTCAAAATCAAAAAAAAGCAAGGCTGATTTTTTTTGATTTTTGCTTTTCAAAAATTTTACTGTTTTTCAGAAAAAGGGGTAAGGAAAATATTTTTATTTGCATTTCAAATTTTATCAAAACCATTTATGTTATGTAACTAAGCATGGGGAACAAGAATATGTATGGTAGAAACTTTTAATTGCCTTCAAAACGAACCCCACCCAAAAAAACATACCAAAATACTGTATTTTACTGTTTTTCAGAAAAAGGGGTAAGGAAAATATTTTTATTTGCTAAAAAAAAAGAAAGTGAGAAAGGGTTTTTATAGACATTTGAAGAGAATGTAAGTGATCATTTGCATATTATGTAAATTATTCTAATTGTGAGCTTTCTCCACAACATCAACGGCACCGGTACCCTTCGTCGATTTAAGCTCTACGTTTTAAAATGGAACGTATTTTAAACGTAACAAAATATCATAAAGATAATTTAACTACGATGCAAATTTTTGCTTATTATAATATCGCAATTAAATAAAAATACGTTTAAAATGGAGGTTTAGCTACTAGAAGCTAAACTTAGTTAAAAAAATGATTTGTTTTTTTAAAGAAAATCATAAATTTAAAAGTATTTATTATTTTAAATTTAAAAATGTAAAATATTATTATATGAATATGTTAGTGTATATGGAAAAAACAACTTAAAGATTTGTGTTAGTAATAATAAATCTGCTTTTTCGTAAAATTAATAGTTGGCTCATAATGATTATCATTAATGTACATGAGAAAAAAGGTTTGTGCTCCAATTGTTTTAATTTTATTTTTAAAATGGGGGTTTAATATGAGAATTAAAGCCATGAGGATTAGGAGTATATGTGTATACATTGCATTCCAACATATCTGCCAGAGCAAAAAAGTCATCATTGCCCGCATACAAGTCTGCGTCTTCTCGTTGTGGTGCCATATTCTTTTATTGTTGCGTTTTTAAATGATATTCATTTGCCAGATTAGCAGATCGAATGCCATAAATTTGAAGTCCATTGGCCGCAATATGTTCATAAATTTTAATACGGATATGCCAATGATATTCTTCCGAGCCAGTATGTAAAGTTGATAGTGAACGATGCCCACAATTTCCATCACCACGAGTGTTAATTGTCACGATGGATCTCCCTTCGGGCTCAACAGCTACAGAAGCAAGTAAAGGGGAACCATATGCAAGGTCAGGGGGTAAATCGAGCAATAATAAATAATGTTGTAATTGGTGAAAATCTGGTGGAATAAATAATTCTGACTGAGTGTATGCCGTTGAAGGGGGACAATACAATCATACAGTTTTGCAGGAATCAAATTTCCAAATATTCCTTCAAGTTGTATATTTTGGATTTTTGCCATATTTGTACGTTGCTTCTTCTACACTTAATCCAATTGATTACGGTAGATTAAAGAGGTTACATCTTTTGTCACCAAAAAACCCAAAACCAGCATTATAAATTTTCTGTCTTTCTAATCATAAAAATAATGTAAAAACATGAGTTTACTGTATGTGTAATAATACTTTATTTGTTTTTTAAAAATTTTTAACTGTTCTTTATAATTTGTATTGCAAACGATGTTTTATTTTAAATGTAGTTTTTTTTGATTGCGATTGTTTAATAATAATAAAGTTAAAAAACAAAATTAAAACCTTTTATTACAAAATAAAAAATAAGTAAGCAAATTCTTTACTCAAATATTTGCGGGAAAAGAATAACTAACTCCTTTGAATTGGCAAAGTGTCTGAGTCGATTTTCTCTCATCGCGAACAAAAATGACTAAGTCAAAAAAGTCAACTTAGTCATTTTCCGCGAATTGCAAAACGTCCAAAAAAGTCAACTTAGTCATTTTCCGCGAATTGCAAAACATCTGAATTAACGAATCCAGAGCTTCTCTTTGTTCTTCACTTTGTCCATCGAATATAATATTTGGCGGATGATAATCGTTTATTCCAGCATCAATAATATCCTGAATAAATTTTTCAACTTTTTTTTCTTCTTCTTTAGTTAATGAATTACTCAAGAATTCCATTTCAGATGTGATACTTGGATATTTCTAAAAATGAAAGCAACTTAACGTTTTTAAAGTTTAAAAACAATTGAAAAAGTTCATACATTTATAAAGTTTGAAAAACCATTTTAATCTTCAAATTTTCTTGTATTTAAATATATCGATTCCAATTTAATTGTTTTGATTTTTTTTAAAGCATCAAAAAAATCTTCCGAAAAAACACAATTATCCTCATTAGAACTAATAATCTGAGATTGTTAATTTTTAAATAAATGGTTCAACTTACTAACGAAATTCTTTGAGATTTGGTAAATTTTGTAGAATTTCACCAAGGTTAACAGAATCATCATTTTCGAATGTAATTTTTGCATCATAAAAGCAAAAGGCTTCAATAGTTCCAGATGCAGTCAAAAATTTGAATTCATTAAGAGAAAGACAGATATTGTCAAGGTTTAGCAATTTAACATCACAAACTGCAATCTTTTGAATAATTGCAGATGCTGTTGCTCTCATTTGACTAATTGTGGATCCAAATATTGTTGCTCTACTCACTGATAAACGTTCTACAATCCAAAGTTTTTGTTAAAGGTTTTCAATATTTTCAATTCCTTCAACATATTTGCCGAATACTGGATAACATTTACCATTCAGCGTTTGATAATGCCATACCTCTTTGCCAATGTAAATATCAAAAGCATATTCAACATCTTTAACAACAAAATATGGAAATTCAGGAAAATGTTGAAAATATTTGTGACATTTCATTAATTTTAATGCCATTTTTGGTTTTGCATTTACTTTCATCCATTTTAAAATATCCGATGGGAAATTAGATGATGGAGCACGAATAAATTTAGACATGTAAAATAATTTTAAAATAATATTCTACGCTAAATAAATGTCAAACAACTAATAGATTCTTACTTTTCTTCAATCAATAAAAATAGAAAAAAATGATAAGTGATGTTTTAGGCGTTCTTTCTGTGTCCATTATATAAGAAATTAGAAGTAAATAAAGCCTAATATAATCACAAAGAGATAAGGAATCAAAGCATTATTTTTTTAAACAAGAAATTCAAAAATTTAATTTTTTCCTTTTTTTATTGTTTGTATTTTGTCGATGGGTCACAAATTTAATATTAACAAGACTACCGATAAAATTTAAATAAATTGATGTCTTCAATTTCACAAACTTTAAACAATAAATTTAATTTATATTATGTGAGTCATTGTAACTTGGAACCAGAAAAAATGTCCATAACAATCATTTTTAAAAAATACCGGTGAACAATTTTCTAATTTTTGCTCGAATTTGAAAAAGTCAATTCTAAAGCAAAATAAAATCGCAAAAAGACTAGGAATGTTTTTTTTTCAAAAAATTTCTTTTTTCTTTACTTTTGTTTGTGATTTATGCATTTATTAACAAAACTAAATTTACTCTTCAATTTTTTTGGCAAATTCACATGTTTTTTGCTTCAAAAGTGACACATATTATGAGAGATACATTTCAAATAGCATTTTAAGGTGTTCCATTTCCCTTCACATATGTGGAGTGATTTTTTTTGATGCCATTCTTTGTGTTGGTCGAAATATATAACTGATTGATGGTTCAACACGTAGGGATGCCAAAGAACTTTTGATAAAAACGTTTGAAGCTTTTGTAATCGAAGAACTCATTTTAAAAACAGCGGTTCGAAGAGATTTATTCAAAATAAAATATATTACTGGAGTATCACCTGTAAAATTATTTTCTTATAAAACTATAAAAATAATTATGTAAACTACCATGTAAACAAATCCATGAAAAATGGGCTAAAATTTCGATAAAAACTGGAAATTCCCAAAAAAGCATAAAAATGTGAAGCAATGGAGCAGCAAACATTTCACCACAAACAGCAATTGCTTGCAACGTCATCTAAAATATTGATTATTAAATTTGGTAATTATTAATACAACTTTTTTTGAGCATCACAAAAAAATGTCAACAAGTACCCGTAGTTTAGGCTAATATTTATACAAATTTAAAAAACGGCATACCTGTTTTTGAACTTTTGATATTGATGTTGTCGATGTCATTCTGGTTTTAATTTTTGTAACAATTAAAAGTCCAACATAAAATAGAATTAAAAATGCAATGATTGAACTATTGTTCCAAGAAAAGAATGTTTTAAATCTTTGAAAATTAAACTAAAAAAAGAAAAAAGGTTTTGAACAATTTTATTTAAATTTATTTTTGATGTTTTCCCTATTTTTGGTTAAAAGTTTCTTACATTTGGATTATTTTCCATCCCTTCGATAAGATGATAAGGATCATGATGCATGGCATAAATTTTGATATCAAAAACATGAGTTACATGAAATCCAACATAGCATTGATATAAAATTGGAACACACATCCAAAAATAAGTTTTAAAGCCTCCAAAAAAGTATGTTGAAAGTTTTGGGAATCCCATTTCCATAAATCTGTTAAATCCCAAAATTACACAAAGTGTTGTGACACCATAAAATCCGACTAAAATTTGCATAATTGTTATGACTGATATAGAATGCAACTGTTACATACCTACACCAATTGCGCCAGTGAGATAATATAATTTTGGATTATTACAAAAATGTTCCCCTTTCATGACCTGAATCCCTGTAATAATTCCATTGCAGGGAAGAATAAAAATATCATAAATTCCCATCATAAACATAAATTTGTAACAGGAATGTTGAAAAAATTCTTTTTTAGTCATTGCAATCATGAATGGAAGATATGATAGCTGAAATATAGATATTTATGCAAATTTTGAAAGATCTTGAACAACAATTCGTTAAAAGTTGTTTAAAGTAAATCAAATCCAAATTTAGGTCCACTTACTTCGAAAAGAAGTCCAGTAATAAAATATGCTAATCCAATATAGATATTTGGTTTTCCTTCAGCCAACCATTCCTCCTGAGTTTTTAGGGAACAATTCTTTTCATAAAGATCATACCATTGTTGATGATTAAAGATGAATGCCCAATAACCCATTTTTGATTATTCAAATTTTTTAGAGTTGTAGCAGAAAAAATGAGTTTTTTTTTATTTTTTTAAAAAGTACACAAAACTTAGAACTTGTGTTTTGTTTTTTTTCTTGTACAAGGTTTTTATATAGTAATTTTCAGGGGCGGAACATAAATAACATCTTGTAGCAATATCATAGAACAAATATTTATTATTATGTTATTAATGGGGGAGTATTTTTTTCAACACAATTTAGGATACGGTTTATTCACTCGAAAAAAACTAATGAAAAGGTGCGTAAGACCGGAAAAATTTGCATTTGTTGAAATTTTTCTTCATAAATGTACTCTTAAAATAAAGTTCATCATCAAAAAAATGACTCTTTTTTTCTTTAATTTATGCATCATCTTTTTTTTTGTTTCATAAAAAAACCTTCCTCATTGGACATCGTATATTAGTAGTTTCTTACAATAACATTCTATTGTGTTATTAATCCTTTTACGACATTTTTTTTTCATATTCTTTTTGTTAGCAGCTTTCTTCTATGTTTAATAGAGGCTCAAAAAAATCCCTAAATTTTTTGGGTAAGCTAAATCTGTCTGTTAGTCATTACATATTTTTTGAAACAAAAAATGACATTTTAAAAAAAAGATAGAATCCAATTTTCAATTTTCATCGATTCGCAATGGTTTTCACTAATAATAACATTTTTGCCAAAATTCATTTTGTCTTCAAGCATACTTTTGAAACATAATGTATTCACAAAAATTTGCTTTTTCAAACGATTCGCAATGGTTTTTAATTCATTTGAAACATAATGTATTCACAAAAATTTGGGTTTCCAAGTTGTATTCTCAAAATAATAAAAAGGGCACAACATTATGAATATTTCTGTAGTTTAAAAGCAAAAGATTCAACGACAAAGAACACAATTATTACCAAATATATTAAAAACAACTCAAGCATCTCTTTTCTTGAGTTCATTACAGTATATCCAATTAAAAGTACCTCTTATTCATTTTGTATTGAAAACAAAAATTATTATTCTTGTAACTGCATTTTAATTTTAACTTTAAAAAGCAGGCATTTTCATGCATTCGTAAACCGGATTTGGCAACAAAATATTTGCTTGAAAGAATATATTTTAAAAGGATAATGAATTGTCTTTTTTAAATTATGATTTCAATTACTGTAAGTACAAAATGATTAACTCAGAAAATTAGTTTCCACTTCAAATGTTTAAAAATAACTCAAATTTAGTATTTTCAAAAATATCCACAGATTTATGATTTCCTAAAAAGTGGTATAACATAAAATTATATCTAAATTATATTCCCCTCAGGCAATGAAACAAAGAAATTAAAATTACAGCTTCCACAAAAAGAAAAAAAGGTTTTTAAAAATATTTTTTGTATTTGGGAGTATAATTTTGTCCTAAAAAGAGCAAATCTAATTACAACTTAAGTTATGAGTAAAACATTGCAAAAACTATAAACGTATTTACCAACCTACATTCAAATTTAATAGCTTAACAAAGATTGATCAAATTGTAATGGATAAATTTTATTGAAATTAAATTTAGCAAACAACGTAGGCAACAGTGCTGGCGGTTATCCGAATTTCTTCGGTTTTCGGTTCGATTTCGGTTTCGGTTGTCTGAAAAACCGAAAAAAACCGAACGCGAATAGGGCCAAATTAGAAATTTGCAGGTTTAAAATGCCCCAAAAATACCTCTTTATTAATATCAGCCCTTAATATCTTATGATTTTTGATTTTAACCCAAAATGAGTTCAAAACACCATTTTTGAAGTTGAAATTTTATTATCATATCTAAACTTTACGTTGTGAATTGGCAAAAAATTGGAAAAATCTTCAACCGAATTCAGCCGAAACCGGACCTCCACGGTTTTCGGTTTCGGTTAACCGGACCGAAACCGAAGATCTTCGGTTTTCGGTTCGGATAACCGAAAAACCGGGCCGAACCGGACCGAAACCGAACCGAAAACCGATCCGAAAACCGAAAAACCGCCAGCACTGGTAGGCAATACAAATTTTCATAATAAATTTAAATACAATTATAATCTGTTTGTGTTTAAATATTTAATTCCAAATTCGGCCTTTTTCTGCAATTAAAACTAAAATTCCATCATCGTCTTCAATTTCACCAGTCATAATAACTTTTTGTTCGGATTTAACTTTCAAATCAAATGCATATTTAGCTTCAATAACCATGTCATTGATATCTGTAACTGATAACACTTGAAACCTTTCACGACTTTGTGAATCATAAAGTGATTGTCCAACAATTGTAACCGTCATTCCAGATGCCAATTTATCAAATTCAGGAAATGCTGAATTTTCTAAACATTCATTTTTACTGTACAATTTTGAATGCTTTTCAAAAATTAATTCAATATTTAAATCAAATTTTCCAAGTTTATAGCTTTGACTATTATAAGGTTCAGGGCTTCGTTTTGTATGTGAAAAACTTATGCAATTTCCAATTTTAACATCAGCAAATTCATTCAATCGACCAGAATTCTTTTGAATTTTAAGTGTAAAATGTTTTGATTTTCCTGAATTTTCATCATCTGCAACTTCCAAAGTTAAAAATATATAATTTTCATGTGGCGGTGATCTTCGTATTACTTTTGCAGTAATAATTTTTGGACTAAAATTTTTCTTAATAATTTTTTTAAATTATTTAACTTTTTATTAACTTATTACGATCCCGTGGTCGAAGTGAGACAACATCGGATACTTTTGAGACAACATTCATTTTAATCAAAAGAAAATGGAACAATGTTCAACAATAGAAAACGAAAGCAAAGTGTTAAAACTGTTAAAAGCATATTTCACACATAAAAAATGAGTCAATAAAAATATGATAAGAACTGTGAAATTAAGCCGATGATTAAATATAAAAGCTCTTTTTTTTGTTGACCATTGTTTGTTGATCAGATTTCAAAGTGAAAAAATATAAGTGTTTAATGCCAAATAAAAATCTTCCAAAAAATGACTATTGATAGCTCAGTAGAACAAGGACAAGGTTTATTTTTCTTTAAAAAGAGACATAGGCAAAAATCAAAAATACATTGCATCATTCTTATCTTTTCGTTGCAAGCTTACTTTGTAATTTGTATGAAACTGAACGAATTAGTTTTTTAAATGGTTTCAGATGCCTTAAAGGAATGTATTGTTGTCATGGAAGTAATAATTTGTTCTTTAACAAAAATAATCAATATTAAATTTCAACTTAAACTTAAGAGACAGTCTACGAGAGAATTTGAAAATTCAGGGTTGAAGCGGAACCGAGAATTTTTAAATGAATTTTTTTGTTGTCTATTCGATTAAACTAGGTGAAAAAAGGTTATTCTGAAGGTTTTGGGTCAATCTATCTCGTACTTTTGATTTCCGAGTAAAGTAAAGTTACTGTATAGTCAAAAATGGAAAAATTCGGGAAAAATCCAAAAGTGAATCAATCAAAAAGTTATTTCCTGTAATTGTACATATAAGTAAGGGCTATTAATTGCACTATGCAAAAAAATTTTATCTGACCTCTAATGTCGAAATTTCAGCTATTGTAATTTTCGACACAGAACAAAAAATTTGCATATGCTAGACCCAGAGCAAAAAAACATTGCACTAAATAGCCCTGTTTCTGGGCTTTCCAAAAATATAAAATTTGTGAAAATCTATGGGCAGAAAAACGGTAGCCAGTAAAAATGGTGCGCGTGATCAATATCTACAACATCAACCTCGGGGCAAAACTCATGTATGATGAAAGATATGGACATGTGGTGACTTACACTATATAATATCATGTTAGTAGAGTATACTGGATGAGTTTCATGACATTTGGATATGTTTTTGATATATGCCATCAATGTGAAATTTCGAAATTTAACAACATCAGACTTCGACGGGAAAATCGGGGTAATTTGAGTTTTTGACTAAAAATAAAAGAGTTAATGCTTTTAAAATATTATATAGATGTAATATATGCAATTACAAGCAATGAACATTCATATATGGGTCATTTTTGATTTTTCCGGTGGGTTTGTAAATTTGCCTTAATTTTGGCCATTTTTCGAGGTATCAAAACTGTATGAAATATCATACTTATCAACTTTTTTTGCCCGTTGCCAATCAAATATAACATGATTAGAGTTAGTAGGTACAATTTCAACACGTGGGGATACCCACTTTTTATTTCCCATCATTTTAAAAATCATGGTATTTCACGCATATAAATTATCTCTAAAATCGGTGTTTTTCTTCCAAAAAAGATACAAATCGGGCAGGGAACACTTTTTCCTTTTCTTTCTTTGACTTTTTTTGGTTACCGTAACAAAAAACGAATTTGCGCATACTTTTTTTACAAAGTAATTTTTTATCCTACTAGACGTATTTTTTTACGCTGATTCCAAATATGTAACTTTTGAAAAAGTTTTCTCCAGAGCAAAGTGCCGAAAGCGCTAAATTACTGTATTGCTATAAGGAAAAAACCCGGGTCTGAACCGGTCTAACTCTAAATTTTGTACCATTCGATAGAGAATTTAATACTGATTTAAATAAGATTTTTCCCCAATAAGCGAAAATGAGCGAAAAAATGATACAGCGATCGCAGAGCTAAAAATGCCTCAAAAATAGCAGAAAAACAAAGGAAAGAAAAGGAAATGAACTTTTTTTTCAACGCGCCTCAAAAAAATGCATTCTTTTTTGTGCAAAAAAGAAAAGGAAAAAGTGTTCCTTTTTCTTTTTTTTCA